>JANIJG010013844.1:10900-72929 GCA_024611175.1 Megaceryle torquata
TTTCATTTGCACACAAAAAAAATCAAAATTTAAAAATGGAAATAGGAAGGAGGCACGCATGATAAGTTTTTTTTTTAATTTTTAAAAAAAAAAAAAAAAAAAAAAAAAAGGCGGGGAGAAAAAGTTGCTGCAAGCAGCCCCCAGAACTTGATTTCTTTCTCTCAGCTTTAAGTTTTGTTAGCTCTTCCAGGACTCTCTCTTTGTTTATAAAAATCTTAATTCTAAACCAGAAAGGAGATAGGGAAATTGTCCTATATCAGTATCTGATGCAAAATCCACATTAGCCACCCTTTGCTGCTTCTGCTGTTTTATTCTCTCCCTGGAACAATTTCTGAGGGTTTTTTGCTCTGCATCTCACTTTTAAATGCTAATGCATCAAAGATTTGCTGGGTTGGGCTCGGGGGTGGGAGGGTAGCCTCTGAGGAGGCTCAGTGATGTCTTTCACCCCAAGGTCAGCTTTGTATCCTGCATCAAATTTGTGCCTTTTACTTGAAACAAAGAAACACTGTTGTTACAAACACTTCTGGACTCCTCAATCTGAACACTTTCCTCCCCAGATGCTTCAGCAGCAAGTGGCCAGATTTCACTCCAGTGAGCAGAGGCAGCTGTGAGGCCAAGTTCATCTTTGCAGAGGCCCAACACGCTGAAGCCCTGGTTGCACCCCCAAGAGGACTGACAGCACCGAGGAAGCCTGGAGGCAGGGGCTGACTCAAGATGGGTGGAAGGAAGGAGAACCACCCACATCAGGGGCGTGCAGCAGGGCCCCCCACACTGGTAGGGAAGGCAAAGGCACCTTTAGCCCTGCCTGGGGCTCCTCTCACTCCCAGACACTCCATGCAGACCCTGGCTGGCTGCAGCCCTGCTGCACACCCTTACCTTTGTCCCTTCATCTTTCATTCTCTCATTAAGCAGAAGGGGTTTTGTGAAGGCTCCATTGTAAAGAAGGAAATTGCTTTTGCCACAGCAGTCCCAAGGGCTGTACATTTCTCAGGCAATTAGACCCTTATCAGGCTCTACGCTGCAGAGATAAGGTTTTCGGAGTATGTGTTGGCTGATACAGACTGACACACACATACAGCTTAAATAATGTAAGTGAAAGGCTTTGAAGTCCTTTTTTTCTTCTTTTGGGGCTGTTTGTTTGTTTGTTTTATGTCTTGGCCAGTTCACTGCTGAAAATGTATTTGCAGTAAATGAAGTGAAAATATTTAGGGTTGTGTTGGGTACCACCAGTCACAGTGTCTAAGCCTGGCAAGCCACTCTCACCAGGTGTGAGACTTGGTGACCTCTTTTCTCCTGTGACTCTTTTAGGATCATGACCTGATGGGACTGGGGAGCCCATCAGATTGCTCACCACCTCCTCACTCTGAACCACCCCAGGAATCACAGTGCTGAGCCAGGAGACCCAGCTCTTGCTCTGACATTGAGGGAAACTGCCCACACCAGGACAGCTCTAATTCTATTCAGCTATACTCTGTGAGTATATGGAAAATGGTTTACCCACTGAGGTAGTTTTGCATTTTGACACTGCTGCTTGTGTTGGAAGACAACTTAATAATAAGATTTGGCCAAGTTCTGCATAGGTTGAAACCTGACTTTTGGCTCAGCTTCTGTCTGACAAAGAACAAGATTTCATCATCCCCAATCACCAGCTTTGCTGACATTCCCGTTCCAGCAAACATGCCACAGGTGGCTTGCCTCCAACTTCAGGATACCTGTTGGTCTTTTGTATTATGGTGGGAGGGTGACATGGGGTTGGGTTTAAACAGACAAAAGGCCAGAATGTGTACAACTTTTGCAGCCTATGCAATTAATTCTTCACCATAGAGCTAGCATGGATTCCAGCACTGCAGTACATGGCTGTGCCTGAGGACACATAGAAGTTCAAGCTAATGTACAGCTCTGCCCATCATGTGGTGACTGATGGATCACACTGAATTATACCAAGAATTGTACTGGATTATGCTTAGAGTTTCTCATTTCAATACCAACCCTCACCGAAATTAATGGGAGGCTGAAACATGTTTTTAATGTGTGTTGCATTGGCTGTTGAAACCCAACATTATGTGATATCTCTCTTACATTCATAGAAACATCTAGGTTGGAAAAGACCCTTAAAATCATCGAGTCCAACCATTACCTCTGAAGAACCCCTTCGCCCTCTGAGAACCAAGAAATTTACTAAGGACAAGTGCTATCACAGGTAGATATGAGGAATATATGACATGATTAATATACCACAGTTCAGAGTTCACACCTCTCTCAAGTAAAAGATCTTTTTCTATCCAGTATCCAGAAGTGCTAGACAACAATTTCCCAAGAGGAATCCTGGGTTCTTAAAATGACTTCTCCTTGGTTCACCTTTCCTTAAAGGCATTTGAGAAAGTGTTATGTCCTGCATAGACTGGAAATTGCACAGAAATGCACCGAAATACAGTAAAACTGAGCTGGCCCAGAAGATAGGTGATCCTGCTCTGGCAGGGGGGGTTGGACTAAATGATCTTTGAAGGTCCCTTCAAACCCTAACATTCTGTGATTCTGTGATAGGGATTTGGACTTGAGACATCACAGTGTCATTCTCTTTTCTGCCACTGGCTTCCTGTGACACCTTTGGTGAGTCACCAATGGACAAATACTTAAAAATATGAGTCTTAGTCCCACTGATCCCAGATTTCTATTTGTAACTGGGGATAACACCATTTTCTTTGATCACTGTGGTGTGGTGAAGCAGAGATCCTGGAGTATCATGATACTACAGTAATGGGGACTACATGACTAAAGCTGATGTTATAAGAAAAACTACTAACAAATAATTTCTAACTAGCAAATTGAGGAAAAGAAATACAGCGGTGAAATGTTCAGAATCACTAACTGTGTGTTTAAAGGTTTGGGAAAATGCCTAGAGCTGCAAGTAGGTGCCAGAGAAATTAATTATGATAATAAAACTTCTGGGAAGAAGTGGAAATGCTGGAATGATCAAATCATGTGTAATTATGAGGAATATTTTCTGTCTTCTTGGTAACACAGAGCTGCAAGGAATGTGTGTGTTGCCTCCAGAAATGTTAGGGGCTGGGATGTCATTCTTTCAGAAACAAAACAGACAAGAACTGAAAAGGAGGGAGAAAAAAAAAGTAAGAAAAGAAAAGAAAAGCCAAACCAAACAAACGCCTGACAGGTCATGATGCAGAAGCCAGAACTTTGAAAGGTGGCCAGGGGAAGTTCCCTGAGAAACTTCCCTCTGCTCAGGTAGGAATTCCTCGCCCCTAACCCGTTTGGGATCAGCTAACTCATGTTAAATGGTATTATTTTTCACTCCAGCCATACACCTCTAGCCTGAACAAATCTAAGTGGATTATCAGGAACAAAGAAGTCTCTGCTCTTCCTTTCTTTCCTCCAGCCGTCATCTTCATGGTTGGAGGATCCAACATAGTGGCCTCTGCTGGAGCCACACTGGTTTCAAAGGGTAGTGGGCAGAGCCCACAAAACCAGAAGTGCTTGCTGTAGCCGAGTGCCATGCAGTTGCTCCTTCGCTGACATATTTAAAGGCAATATTTGACAAACTGCTGCTCTTTGCAAAAAATTTTCATCAAAACCCAGCCCTGACGGCAAGTTGGCAGCACAATTACCTAAACTCTCTGAATAGAAACTTGAGGTCACTGGTGATTGTTTAAGGCTGTGCTCTTTCAAGATTAATTAATTGCCTCCTGGGTTTCCCCTGACTCTGCAAGGCTTCTCCTGGATCCACACACACTGCCAGCTGCTGCACAGAAAGCCAGTGGGGAAAGATAGGGCTGGGAGAGGAGATGCAGATGGTCCCTGTCTAGCAAAGCTTTGGTTTCATTGGCTTCTGAACGTCACAACCTCTTCATGCTGCAGCTCCTGTTGTGCTGCAAGCCATTGAAAAGAAATATTAAAAAAAAACCCACATTGCAAGCCATGAAAATGAAAGGCTTTGCTCTCGTTCTGCTGTCTGGGAGAAAGGCTGCAACCTTCACCCTGTGAAAAGGCAGCATTAGCTGGACTTCTCAGAGACTTGCTCTTACAGGCTTCATCCACATTACAAGCTGAGTCCACAACTGCAGCTTATGTTGTCCCTTCAGAGGAAACTTTGATACACAGTAGTGGGATTCCTGTGCACACCAGTACAGAAATCGGGTTTCCTTGATTATTCTCTCTTATAGAAATGGCATGCAATTCTCTATGAAATAATTGCTTTGGTGCATCACACGTCTTGTCCTCATCATGGCACCCAAATGCCCTCATGCACTGAGCATTCAGCATCATCCTGGAGCTCCCTGGTGGATGATGCTCCCATCACTTGCCAATATTTAAACAACTTTATTTCAAGCTGTCTGCCTCCTCACACTGCTTAGGATTCAGAGCACTTTTCCTGGACACTCTGCAAAAGGATCCTTGGAGATCCCAAGAAAGAAGGGAAATATTTACATTGTATTTTGTGTCTGTTGGCTCTGCAGTGATGCTATCATGTATCTCCTGAATTGCTGACATCTTGGTATTAATCTTCACTGGATTTCTTTCACAGCTATATCCTGATGTCTCAGATATGATTTATGCCTTTATTGACAAGACCATCAATAGACAGTCCACCCCATTAAAACAAGACTATTCCTCAGAGAAGCCCCCTGTTCTCAATATTTATATGTGGGTTTGATCTAGAGATTCCCAAACCCAGTACTTTCAAAGAACACACCATGCGGGCAACTTCCATCTCTAAACTACAAAAGCCACCAGGGTGGTATGACAATGTGGTGTACCATCCTACTGCAGCCCTCCCCATGGTTTACTGGGATTAAGAGACCCTGTCCCTTAAGCACTGTGTAATTTCACCAGGGGTGTTAGAAGTTTACTGCAGTCTTTCCCAGAGATGACAGCATTTCAGCGAGGGGATGCTGCGGAGCATTACATTCTAGTGGGGTTCTCACTCTGTATCCAAACACCCTTCAGAAACACCTCCAGTGCTGTGTTTATTGCCTTGTTAGGGTTTTTTTTCCCCACTCCCCAAGTTAAAAGCTGTTGTTTGTCAGGCTCTTTTTTTCTTCATGTACTTTATATGATCAGCTCTCAATAAATGCATCATTTAAGCTTTAGGGATGAAACCTGAAAATAGCACTCAGACCCCTGGAGAGTTCATTCCTACAAACTAAAGATGCTTTCAAACCATTCTGCCTGATTGCATCCCGATACCAAATGATTCAAGAGAGCAATCCCTATTCACTTCTGCTGCTCTTTTGGTGAGAACCATGACAGCACAGCAAAAGGTGGAGCAGGCTGTTGGGTTGGGTTTTTTTATTTTGTTGGTTTCATCCCATTTTCCACCTCAGTCTGCACCTAATTCTCAGATAAGTTAGCTCAAGCTAGGAAGTAACTGCTCTGATTTCAAGTGAGATTGGGTTTACTCAGCTGGCTGTCTGCTTTGCTCAATTATTAATGTTGGAGCACTATTGATTTTGCCTCCCTGAGCTTAGTGGCAAACAAGTGCTGAAAAATGAAAGTGGAAAGCAAAGGAACAAAGAGAAAACAGCATCTGCTTCTAACACAGTTCAGTCATCTGAAATCCAAGTGGCCCATGAATTACGTTAACCTGTGAAAAGTCATTCCCACTGAAGTTATTTTTTCCCTCTCAAATTCCTCTAGTTACTTTCACTCAACATATTCTTCATTTCCTGGGTTCAAGGATGAGGTGTTGGGGGGTAATGATTTGAGCAAACGATACCACACAAGCTGGCTGCATCTAGGAAGCTCTTTGAGATTTGGGTTGTAGATACCGGAGTGAAGTGCTTACAGGCAAAACAAGTTACAAAATCAAAGTGATATATTAGCCCAGCTCTCACTCTTAAACACAGTCTGCCTCCCTCAGTCCCAAAATATACTTGACTGGCTACAGAATCAGGCAGTCCAAATTCTTACACAAACCCTTGCTTTCAAATAATAATGTAGAGAGTATCTCTTAAGTTAACCTTCATGAGCTCCCCATGTCCCAGGTCTACGCTACTACATATCTTACTGATCTTACACAAAAATTCCTCCAGGACCCTGAAGAACCCTCCAACATAGTCTCTCTGCTCTGGGACACACAACTGCTGCCAAACCAAACAGTGTCCAGCTGGGACTCCTACAGCAGCAGCTATGTTAGAGCCCAGCTTTGGCCTCGAGGAGGAACTACTTGGGCTTTTAAAGAGATTTGTACTAAATCCCCACCCAGAGCACAGGTTATAAACAGAGGGGGTGGTTTCAGAGGGAAAGGTATTGGGTCAAGGGAATATTTCTGTAGAAATCAGAACTGTCCATGTACAGATCAATAGGGCTTTACCATGATAACAGGGGGAGCCTAGATCATATAGTGATGCATTATAGAAAGAACTGCAAGTAGAAGAAGCAATGTCTCAAATGGAAACCCTGTTGGGAATGGTACCAGGCCTTAGTTACATTTGAATATGGGCTTGATTCATATTTTGTCACAGATCCTTTTCGTGAGGAAGAACAGGCTAAACCGAAGCAATGAGACCTGGAGATGAACTCTGTCATTTGGGCCCTACTCTGACATTACAATGCTAATAAGTGCATAAAGTAAAACTAATATGTCAAATTAATATCTTAAATGAGTATCATCAACCCTTCAGTGAGAGCAGATCCCTAAAAATCGTTATATCTCCTTCCCTTTTCAGCATCTTCTGCGTAAATAACCCCCTTTTAATAGACAGAAGCTATGATGTAATGCTATCAGATATAAGCCTGACTTTTCTCTGGAGCACACACAGTCGAGGCTGGGCACCCCTTCTCCTTTGTACCCTCTAAGTCAGTGGCCAGACAGAAGATCAGGCAGCCAGGGAGAAAGGAAAGAGATTAAAGGAGGCAGCTGCAAGTGAAACAGTGAGTACCACTAGAATGGCTGCAAAGATGCTGCCTGGGGTCCTGTTTGGGTCTCCATCATGTCCTGAGCAACTCTGTTCACCTTGGGGGAGCTTAGCAAACAGAATGAACTACGTGTGTTTAACACCTCTACATCATATTCTCCAATAATCTACCCAAAGGAAATAATATTTCTTTAGACAAGAAAGCAAGGGGAAAAGTGATGAAGGGAGGGGAGGAATAAAATATATATAAAGTAAGTATAAGCTTTGAGTCCACAAGCTATGGGTTAACAAGATCTTTTAATAGGTTGTTTCTCTGTCCTCACAGAACTCAGCATGTTTAGAAACACATTTTTCATAGCTGGCTTTCTAAAACATCAGCTTGTTCTAATCTCTGTAACTAGTTTATTGCAGCTATGATAATAATTGATGAACTTGTAAACCTGATTATCAAGTCTGCTCCCTCATCTGCTTTTTTTCCTTGTCTGGCTCTTGCTTCTGAAAGCAGCAAGGATTTACAGTGGTGGCTGTCTGCAGCATCCATCCCCTCCCCTCCCTGGCTCACCATTAACACTGCCTGGTTTGGGAAGCACAATCCAGCTCTGGTAGAGAGGCTGAGGATGTCTGGTTACAGAGCCTCCAGCCAATAACCACACCTGGATCTGGTCTGAGCTGAAAAGAGTGTGGAAGGAGTCAGAAAGGCTGGCAGAAGGGACAAAGTGACTCTGTCTTGTTTTCTAGCTTCACACAGTCCTCATGGGTCAAACCTGTGAGATACTGAACTGCACACAAATGGATGCCCTTCAAACCACCCTCTGGATTTGATAGTTACGATGCTGCCCAAGGCACTCAGAGGTCAAAAATAGACAATATATTAAGTAGGATATTCCTGAGAGGGATCACTTGCTACTGGGGACATCCACAGGCATCCCTTGAGAAACCCAGTCTGAATCACCCCCAGCAGAGCTGACAGACAGAAACAGGAATCAGCAAAGGGTTTGACATCTGGATATCAGTCTGCATCTCAGCAGGAAGCTGGATCTGGTTTCTGCACCGATGTCTCTCCATTTAATACTCATGTACATCCACCTTCTGTGGAGAAAACGGATGGTTACTGGGCTGCCTGGCTGTGCCATGAGGGACTTATGTGCTGCCAAAGACATTTTTTATCTCACTGGAAATGCTGAAATGGGTTGGAAATTCCAGATTATGGTCATATTTGAAATTATAATAAAGAAAGAAATCAATCCATGGTCAAAGAGTTCTTTCAAGGTGCCACTAAAACGAAGGCATTAAATTTATGCTTGTGCTGAAGCACATAAGCAGCTATTTAACCAGCTCTGGGACTTTTATTTTTCAGCCATTGGCAATGCTAAAACCTAAGCTCCTGCCCAGGTTTTGCTCGCTAAAAACACTATCAAGCACACTGAAGCATCAGTGCATTTTAGTGTTGTATCTTTAGGCTTAAACCTTCAAAGCATCAGCTTCACTTAAGAAGCGCTGAGCGCCCTCAGCTGTCTGAAAAGCAGTTTGGTTTCTGACAAAATTGCAAGTGTGTGTTTAGAGCCTTAAATAGCCTTGGAAAAATTCTCCTTCTCTTCTTTTTCCTGCAAATCAAATTATTCCCAGTATTCACCGCCCTCCCAGCAACAGCAGGCTCTGGATTTCTGGCCTGTTTTGCTGCATGTTTGCCACAAAGCAGGGCAGATCACCCCTGTTGTGCCCAGGAGGCAGAGCAGAAGTGCTGAGCAGTGGGGGCTGGCATCCCTCTGGGACCTAGGCATCACTGAGAGCTGGGGTACCCCTCTGTAGTCTGCAGGCCAGATGTCCATTGAAGGCCTCTCACTCCAAGTCCCTGTGATAACATCCTTTCTTGATCCCACAAGTTCTCTCTGCCTTGGGATTCAAGGTTCTGAAGCACACTCGTTTCATGCAGAGTTTATGCTGGCATAAACCAGCACAGCCACCAAAGGAATCAGTTTTTCTCCTCTTCTATCATAGAATCACAGAATGAGTTGGGTTGGAAAGGACCTTTGAAGATCATCTAGTTCCAACCCCCCCCCCGCCATAGGCAGGGACATCTTTAACTAGATCACGTTTCTCAAAGCACCATCCAACCTCACCTTGAATGCTTCCAATGCCGGGGCAGCCACAATTTCTCTGGGCAACCTGGCCAGTGTCCCATCAGCCTTATCTTTATGAAAAAAAAAAGAAATTTTCCTAACATCCAATCTAAACCTTCCCTCTTTCAGTTTAAAACTGCCACTTCTTGTCCTGTCACTACAAGCTTTGGTAAAACGTCTCTCTCTGTGTTTCTTATAAGCCCTCTTTTAGTATTGAAAGGTCTCAGTAAGGTCTTCTTGGAGCCTTCTCTTCTCCTGGCTGAAAAAAACCCAACTCTCTCAGCCTCTCTTTGCAGCAGACAGGTTCCAGCACTCTGATCATTTTCATGGCCCTCTGGACCCATTCCAAAAGCCACTTCTTCAGTCTTCCACCCAAGCTGTGTGAGCATGTGGTGAGCCAGCACAAGGAAAAATGATTTAGGTGAAAACTGTCCCAGGTTAAAATCTCTGCTCGGATTCCCTCTGACCTGTCTGTCTGTGTGTCTCTACCTGCACTTCCTTCAATGGCAGGGCTGCCTTATAGAGGCTTGAACACTGTATAACCTCCACACTCCAAACCTCCTTGCAGAATGTGCATTCCTGGGTATGCTGGAGTATTCCCCACAGTCATCACAGAGACAAGCCAAGGCTGCAACATCAGAAGGTTCCCTAAGTGATCAGAGAAACACTGTGATTTGTGAGATGTGCTTGCAAGCTTCATTTCCACTCAACAGCAGCCACAATTATTATCACATGATGAGGATATGGTCCCATGCCCTCTGGACTACTGTTGAGGGTTCATGGCTTCTAGAGCCAGATGTCCCAGGAAAAAAATACAGCTAACTTCTACCGTGGGTGTGATCTGGGGTGTCTTATTGGAAAACTCTATTCTGTCACAAGCTCCAAAGTGTTGCTGTCATTTTTCTGTTAGTGGTTTGTAACACCTGCTATGGTTTTTGCTGCACCTTATCGAAATGCCAGTGGCGCTCACTTCACTGCAATTTGGGGAGGGATTGCCCTCCTCTGGACTGTGTAAAAAGGGAAATAGTGATGAGGGCACTTACATCAGGAGTGGTATGTCCTACACTTTGTAGGAAAGCAGCTTGTGGAGTCAAAGAGCCCTTCAATCAAAAATCATGGCAAGACATTTGAGGTAAAAGTGAAATAAGGGGCATGTAAGACTAAAAATATTAAAATGGGATTCTCAAAAGGAATTAAGTGGTAAAAGTAATGAAGATTCGCCTTCAGGCTTTAACTGAGAGTTTTGCCTTTTAAAAATAATGCTATTCTTCCACCCAAATATTTTTGTTTTGACCATTTCTTTGCAGCCAGGAAGCAATGTTTCCTTTATGTCATAATGCATGACAGGAGCCTGGCTCATCCCTCCCTGTGGCCCATATGGTGGTACAGAGCTGCAGACAGCCTTCTCTTTCAATGATCAACACGGGTACAATTCGGGATAAAGAAAACACTATTATCTATGAGAGATTTTTGCCACTGTACTTTCAGAATAGAGGCTTTCTCAACCCCATTCTGTCTTCATTTCCTCTTGTAGCTTTATAGAAACCCTGTAGATCTCCCCTACATGGAGACATTGAGGAGTCACATCTTCCAAGGGGATCACACTGCACTGGACAGAATGCTGCTTTCCTTTGACAAGGTGAACTGCCATTGCTCCTTGGCTGTCCAAGACTTCTCCACCTGACCTGGAATTCCCATGTTTCTTTCTCCTCTCTCCATGGCTCTCCAATTTCTTCTCAATAACTCCCTAAATTATCCCACTTTTATTTTTGACCATCCTTTGCCAAAAGTAAACCTCCCTCCTGCGTCTCCTAGCCCTGGGTCATGTTTGCTCGTTGATCTGCCTGCATTTTCCTGGCATAGTTGTACTTGGCAGCAGTGACACATTCCAAGGGCTTCAGACATTTTCTCAGTCTGCTGCCTTCTTGGTCCAAATTTCACACTCAGAAAGAGCAGAAGAAAAGGGCAGAGATGCCTGTGTTTTTAAACCCTTGTGGTATTCTGGAGCTCCTGACCTGTTCAACCTACAATGATCTGGAAAGAGAACTGGTGCCATCTATTGGAAAGAGAAAACAAGGACAGTCGTCAACTTGGCTTTAGCTTTTCAGCATATTTATGCATTTTATTTTTTCCTTCCCCTTTACCATCATGGGTGTAAGGACAGAAAGAGCAGCATCGACCAGCATGGCACCTGTTGAGTGAAATGTGCAGCTCCCTGAATGGAGTCTAGTACCTGTTGAGCAATCAAGAAAGGAGAAGACAGTCTGAACAAGGATCCTTAGTACTGTCAATGGCAGTTATTCCGCAGTCATGAGTCAGTTTATCTCTTCCGAACTGCCAGAGACAGAATCACAAAACCACCAGACTTCTGGTTAACATTCTCAGAAAAAAGTCTAAAGCATCCTCCTGACAGGCAGAAAATCACCTTGTCATCAGGGGTCCTAGCACAGAGCCACACACCCAGAGGAAATAGCATGGAGTACTTTACTTGGTTGCTGCTCTTGCTAGACTCAGAATAAGTGTGGACATTTTGCCAATTTGACTGAAATCACTGAATTTAATAGAAAAAAAAAAAATGACTACAGATAATATTTTTGACTGGTAATGAAATGAGTTTGTTTCAAGAAAGACATCAGAAATGATGGTGAGGAATTCCAGCAACTCACCACAATCAAACTGCAACTCAGTCCGAGGATGGAAAAAGCTTAAAAGGAAAACCATTGCATTACAATTTCTCTACATACCAGCAAGCCCTGAATTAGATCATCTAAAAGCTGTGCTAGAGGTACTATTTTTACTCTTTGGTGTCACTGCACAGGGATGTTATATAATTGCAGTTGTAAAGAAGTTACCCATTCGGCTGTATGTGGGAGGGAAAGTGGTACATGACACACTATTAAAATGCAAAGAATGGGCCAACAGCAATTAGTTAGACATGTTCTTTGGCACTAACTTTGCTTCTCAAATCCTGCCCGTAACAGGGTTGTCAGACTAAAAGTCTGATCTTGGGTGACTTCTTGCTACTATTTCATTTCTGTCATCTCTTAGCTTCATGGACTTGCATTTGATGATTCTCCCTTTGAAGACAGTAACAGTATCAATAGAAATAGGTTCAATACCAGACTGATAATCAAAAATCCATGACGATCCCAGATTGAACATACCATCTGTTAATGGTAGATAAACATTCAGATCGTACATCTGACTTTCATGCTCTTTGTAGTTGTTTTACTGTAGATGATAATCTAAGGCCTGACACTGCTTAATGTAAATTTTGCCAGCTGGCTTTGAGCCCTCTCCAGGCCATGGTAGCGTTTAATTGTTGTAAGAAATTATTACATTATCTTACTTCTCTCTAGGTTATGGTGACATTCATCACACGGTACTGCTGACTGCAGAAGTTGGATACACTCCCTAACATCCCCTCTCCCCCATTTAGTCTGCTCAAAGCCTGTAAAGAATGTATCTTTATGGTGTTTTCAAATCACCTGTCAATTGGAAATGAAGCTTAATCAGCAAATCTGAAGTCACAGCAAACACTCCAGCATTTACATTGGCAAGAAGCCCAGGTATTAATCAAGGGTAGTAGTCCTTCCATGGACCCGGGGATATCTCTGTGGATAGAATAAAGCAAAGTCTCTTTAGGAACCTGAGTTGCTCAGAGGAAGCAATCCAGACTGGGGTAGTGTACATTCAGAGCATCCTGAGAAAGAAGTCAGTCTTTGGGCTACATCTGTACAGTATCTATGGGGTCCTGGCTAATATCAGGTGCTTCCAGCAGCTACCACAGCAACAGGCAGAAGCAAGCTGAGACTAGAAAGACAGGAAGAGCAGAGTCAACCTAAGAGAGTCAGAGGCATTGTCAGTTCCAAATAATATAAGACAGACAGATAAAACTTAAGCCCTATGTGTATATATGTAGAGATATACATAGAGACATATTATTTGTATCAAAGCTTTCTGAAGTTCAAGCTTTTGTCCCAGCTTTGTAAGGCTCTCAGGGTTCAGCTCCTGGACAACTACAAAAACAGCATCCACGCTCTTAGCCCAGGGTGATGTGAATATAATTCAGCACAACCCTCCATCATTTCAGACTAAGCTAAGCTGCATTATCTCAGATTTGCTAGGGAGTGAGGGCACCCACAAAGACTGTTTCCACAGCTCAGCTGCCACAGGGGAATTTCTTACGTAACTTGACTGAACCGGAGCCCTCAGACCCAGAGCTGACCGATGTCTGTTTTCACAAACAAATGGTACAGACTGGTTTGGAGAAAGCCAGACACTTTTATACCTCTTACCTCCAAATATTTACCATCTGTGCAGAACAGCTTAGGTAGATGAGATACTCATAACTCATCCCAGCAGCTCAAACCACTCATCAGGAGAGTTAGAACAGAAGTCTCTTTTCCTCATAGATCCAACACGCGCCGCTCCTGCATGTACCCCATGACTTGCTGAATGGACAAAACAAATTAATCATGAGAAACTGCAGTGAAAAAAAGATCTGAATAAAATAAGTCAGCCCACACAGTTGTTTTCACTGTTGTAGTCCCAGAATGCTGATTTTACAACTGCAAGCAAGGACAGTTCTTGCCTTTGGATCTCTCCAAAGAGCTGCAAGATACAAAGAACTCATTAGCAGCAAAGCACACGTCGAAATGCTAAACTACTCCCCCAAAACTTGCATATTTGCTGTCTAAATAAGATCGGTTCCCAAATATGAATTCTGGGTACTAAAACCAGATCTGAGATTGCTGTGGGAACAAAGAGCTATCAGAAATGTAATATAATAGGAAATGCTTCTCTAACTTGCTCTGACAAGTAAAACTCAGTTGATCGTGTTGCTCTTCTTTTGCCTTTGCTGCACATGCAGCAAGGTCCTGCAGCTTGCAAGAACTTAGAGCTCAAATAAAAAGCAATGATGAGCTGCTAGTATTGCTGTTCCTCACAGAAGCTATTTTTACTGCCCCTCTAACTTCCATGGACTCCTGCCTGGCATACCAGCCATGAATGCGGCGATGGGTGACAACAGCAATTCAGAGATCACACTCCCTCAAGCAGAGAAGATCTCAGTGTACCTACGAGGAGACAGATTCTGTTTGTTAGCAGTGCAAGCAGAAAGCACATGGATTATGGGCTCAGCATGCAGAAATTTGCCATCAGACCTGTTCCTTACCACACAGGTAGGTCCAAATGTTTGTTGGTTTTATTTCTAAGGAGATTCATAACCTGCACCTTCAGTTTGAATGAAGTTCCTCAGCTGTAAAAGGGTTGTTCCCTGACAGTGTCCACTGTGCACCTCTGTTCTCTCCCTTGTGCTGGGGAGCTTCCAGAGATGGGGCATCAACCACCTTTCTGGGGCAACATGGGCCAATGTCTCACCACACTCACGGTAAAAAAATTCTTTCTTATATCCACTATAAATCTCTCTTCTTTTAGTTTAAAACCATCACCCCTTTTTCTATTGCAACAGGCCCTGCTAAAAAGATCATCCCCATCTTTCTTATAGGTCCTCTGTAAGCGCTGAAAGGCTGCAATAACATCTCCTTCTGTTCTCCAGGCTAAACAACCCCAACTCTCTCAGCCTGGCCTCACAGCAGGGAGTTCCAGCCCTCTGATCTTTTTTTATGGCTTCCCCTGGACATGCTCCAATAGGTCCATATCCTTCTTGTGATGAGGACTCCAGAGCTGGACACAGCACTGCAGAGCGGGTCTCAGGTGGGGTGTCCCCAGAGCAGAGCAGAGAGAGGGGCAGGATCCCCTCCCTCCACCTGCTGGACACACTTCTTTTGATACAGCCCAGCATCAGCTCATTCTTTTGACGCACAGGCTTCTGTGCTGCGAGCACACAGTGCCAGCTCGTGTCCAGCCTTTCATCCACCAGGGACCCCAAATCCTTTTCTGCAGGGCTGCTCTCAATCCCTGAATCCCCAGCCTGTGTTGACATTGGGAGCTGCCCTGACCCAGATGCAGGACATTGCATTTGGACCTTGTTGAACCTCAGGGGTTCACATCTTCACAGGATTTCCTCCTGTGGAGGCCCACGATTCTCCCTCGTGACGGGGAGTGTGCTCCACACACGACCTTGCTTCTCCTTGGGGGACTTTCCTTCGGTTTCCGCTCGGCTGGATGGCCCTGGGCTCCTCCGGGGGGGAACCGGGAGGTGTGCGGGGGCAAGGAGACGCTGCGTGCCCAGGAAAGGGCGAGGGGACGGGCGGCCCTGCACCCGGCGTGAGGCCCGCAGCCTGCCCTGCGCCGGGCGGGCCATGGGCGGGAAGCGCTGAGCTCGGGAAGGCCCCACGGAGGCGGAGGAGGAGGAGGAGGCGGGGAAGGGCAGTCAGCTGAGCCGGGCCGCCGCCGCCATGGGCGCGCCGTGAGGGGGGGGTGAGCGGGGAAGACGCTCGGCGGCGGGGGCTGCCCCCGAGGCGAGCCCGGCGCGGGGGAGGGGGACGGTGGCCGGTTTCCCTCGGCGGTGACTCGGCGGATCCGGGGTGGGCCTGCGGGGAGGGCGGGTCGCGCCGGGGAAGGGCAAGCGGGGAAACGCCGGTTTGCGGCTCCCGGAGGCCGTCCCCGGGCCGGGGATGGTGAGGCTGCGGCGGGACGGAGCGGCTGTGACTGAGCAGAGGCGGGCGCTTCAGCCTCCCCCGGTACCACGGCGGGTTGCCGGGCGTGCGGTGGAAAAGGCAAAAGGGGCCAAGAAAGCGAAAATGAAAGTTAAAAATCAGCGGAAATGGAATCGCGGCGTGAAACGCAGCGTCGGGGCGCGCTGAGGCCGAGCGGGGCGGGGGGAAGGCGGCGGTGGCGCCCCAGGCCCTGAGAGGGCAGGGAGGGCGGGTGGCGGAGCCTGCTGTCCTCAGGGACAGCAGCTGCCGAGTGCCCCAAACACGGTCAGGCTGCGCACGCCCAGGGCTGGGGAGGGGGAGAGGGGGAGATAGGGGTTGGTGCCGTTTCATTCGCAGAGTGAGGGGCTCCCGAGGACGGGTTGGTGAGCCCGAGAGACCTCTCTCGGGGTTCGGTTGCTTTATTCATGAAGCCCTGTGAGAGGTTATTGGGATACGGAGACTCCGGTGTAGGTGGGTCAGAGGGATTGGAAGGTACTTAATAAAATGAAGGTATGGTTATCTTTTCTTTACAAGTGCTAATTGAGGAAAAAAAAATATATCTTAAATAAAGTTTTCTCTTTGCAAACCTTGTAGTAGACACTTCAGAGATGTCCAGCAAATCGAAGAGCCATCCTGCTGAAAATGGAGAGCATCCCATGAGTAAAATGGAAAATGGAACAGAAAGCATGGCTGCCCCTGCCCTTAGTACCTACACCCCAGAAGAGATGGTACAACAGATGAAAGAACTAATCACTGAGAACAATGAGTTAAAAGGTGAATGTGTGTGTGTGAACTAGGCTTGAAATGCAAAAGCTCTGAGTCTCTTCTGTGGGGCTTTTTGTCCTATGAGTATGAATTCTGTGCTCATTTGCCCTTGCTGGATAATATTTTATACCTGGGTAACATTTGCTGTATGAAAGACTCTGCAAGTAGCAAGTCTGATTTGATAGGACACATCAGATTGAATCAGTATGGAAGATTAAGGGGAGAACAGTCCAATGTATAGATGACTTACTTGCTTTAGAATGATACATTTAAGCAGTATAGCACTGTCTATTTTAGGAGGTGAGGCAAAAAATCTCTTGCTATAATATGCGCTTTGCTCATCAACCTCTAAAAGCTTGTTTGGTTTGTATTTGAGGACTGTTGAGCAGCTCCATTAAAGACAGACTAACATTTTGCCATAGCTGGATTGGGAGGGGTGGGTGCTGCCCAGTGCCCAGAACAGTTTGTGTTGGGATGCTGCCTGAAAGGGGCTGCATCCTCTCGGGCAGAGCAGGGAATCGGAACGGGCTGGGCCACGCTGTGTGTAGTAGCGCCTGTGAACAGTTAGATGTGGCAGCCCCTTCTGTACTCCAAGAGGAAGTGGTGCTGAGGACAGGACTATCTGGGACAAACCAGTCAGTTCCCCTGAAAATGCCTAATGGTTTGAGTCTTGCAGGTGAGACAGATTTGTTTCTGGATCCCAGGAGTTAAGGTGTCAGATAAGACTTTATAAAGGACAGAGCAAAATCCAAGGGATCTGGGAGTTTTCTGTGTAAAAGACAGAGGTACCTCACTGTTTATATGGCAGCAAAACATGAAGTCACATATCTCGTGTGCTGCGTTTTTACACCAGTGTTTAAATTCTGCCTGAATCATTTTTGGACCTGGTCCAAGTTCTCTGCCTTTGGAGTTTCATGGGTTTCTGTCAGGAAAGTTGTTTCTAGAAGTGCCTCTGGTATTTTGCTAAAAGGTTCTATATCATATAAGATAATGTTTCAGGTCCATATTTACAGCTGCTATAACTCATACCTTGCAGAATCATTCTCCAGAGCTACATTTATTTACATAACCTGAAGGATTTTTTGGCAGTTTATGACATTGGGACATAATGGAAGATACTGGAAAACAAAATGTCTGAAAGATTTTCAAGCAACTGGCATTGAGTTTGTCACATTTAAAAAAAAAAAAAAAGTCTAAAATATTTTTATTGACTCTTCCTAAAAGTCTTGTAAGCATTTTGTGATAGTAAGACTGACAGCGTTCCATACTGATTATTACATACACGTGACTTCCCAGCCAGGGGGAACTGACTTTGCTCTAAGTTGTTTGGTACATTTTTTTCAATGCTTTAAATCAAATCTTAACCAGATGTTCAAGTAGAGCATCATTTGGCTTATTTGAGACATTTGATTTGATGGCATCCATTTTCATGCAGTAATTTACCAGTCTAGAATGTCTGCCAAGTCTCAGTAGCTTCAGAATCTCAGTTCGGTAGTTTCATTTTGGTTGATCATGTGATGTGAATAACACATGCAGCAAGATAGCAGGTACCTCTGGTGAACAGTACTTCTCACTTGTACTTTTCAGTTTAGGAATAAGTCAAGAAGTGAGAGAGTGTGGGCATGTGATTTCAACAGTGTATTTAATGCCATTTACTACAGTGCTAATGGACTATAATAAATTTAGCTTGGTTTGGTGCTCAGGCTACATCAGGAGGTTCAAATTTCATACCCCGTTATTGCTAACCCATTTGATACTGAAGAATGCTGAGCTCAGTGTAGTGGAAATCTGCTGTTTCATTGACAGAGTATTAATGTGAATCAATGTCTTGTCTCTGGCTACCGTTTAGAAGCCATGAAGTTGCATAACCAGGCGATGAAGGACCGATATGAGGAACTTTCCATCTGGCGAGAGAAGCAGAAAGAAGAACGAGAATTTTATGAGTTAAAGTTTAAGGAGGCTAAGCAGTGCTTGCTGGCCAAGTGCATTGAAAATGAACAGCTACAGCAACAACTTCAGAGCTTAAAGGAAAGAGAAGAAGGAGCTGAAATGGTAGTAAGTGGATTTACATGATTTTAAGTTGAAAGTCTGGAGCATTCGTGTTCCTTCAGCACACTGGGAGTTTTGGAGATTTGTTAACACCTCCATTTTTATCCTTGCACTCTAACAAGAAGTCTTGGCTTGACTTATTCCATAAAGTGAGGCTTCTCAGAGTGTATCAACAGAAAATTGTGACACACCTGAGATAATTTGCATTCCATTAACATTTAATTAACAACAATACTTAACATTCTTGACTTAAGAAATTAACATTTCTTGCTAACTTTTCATTCTAGATTTTGTTTACTGTTGGGTATCTCTTGCCTTTATCTCTTCCTTTGCTCTTCAGATGATCACTCATGATCATTTAGTTGCTTTTCTATTTGTGTTTCCAGGGAGAAGATGACATGTAAGCAAGAAAAAAAAAAAAAAAAAAAAAAGACCTGCCATCTATTTTTATTGCCATTTATTTTATTCATTCTACCCTCATGAAAGCTTTTTTACTGAGGTCAGATTAGATCTGTGCTGTACTTCTGCTGCCCCATTTGAGTCTGACTGAGCCTCCTCCCTGTGTCTTACCTTTGCCTCTTACCATTTCTAATGTAGCAAGTGATTGCTCAGTAGCCAGGCAACATTTTGCAGGTAGTACTAAAGACATCTATGGGCAAAGCCTGTTAAAACAAAACCTGCTTTCTGTCCCATGTGGTCATATGAAGATGTGGTTAATGAGAAGTTTCCTGCAGAGCCGAACTGATGCATTCTGGTATCTGGTAACCCCCAGGACCCATGTCAGTTCTCTGTTGCTTGATGAAAGATGAGTGTATTAGATTTTTTTTCTCAACAGAAACAGTAGTAGACTCTCCTTTCTTCTCCCAACTGCCTGTTATACGGAACTCTTAAGAAATTTTTTAGCATGTAAATCAAAATTTTCCAATGAGTTAATAAGTTACAAGGGGGAAGAAAGTCATGTATAAATGGTGCGATTGTGTAAATGTTATTTACACAACCTTTACTTTACAGGCTAAAAGTTGTGTTTCAGGATTGTCAAGGTAACTAAGAATATTGTAAATCTGGAATAGTTTTTAAGGGGAAGTAGAGGATTTATTTTGCCTTTGCCTGTTTTAGAACTTGTTGTGCTTTCAACACTTGAAGTGTGTAACTGACAGAAGGATCCAGCATGCTTGAGTAATCCAACATTCAGAAAAGTAAAACTGAACCTCTTTTATTTATCTCATTCTAAGAGCTTCATAGAGTAAGCCCTGGTTCTTCTGTGATTCTTTGCAGTTTTATCAGCCAGTGGTAACTGTAATTGAAACAGCAACATTTTCATTTCTGATTATGATTTTCAGGCTGACATTGGCTTTGGAATTTAAGCCAAAATTACTTTCTCTCTGGAATGCCTTAGTTTAACTGACTTTATTGTTATTATTATTATTTATTTTTAGAAAGAGCATGAAAAAAAATCTCTAACAGATAGACTGATTTAAAATTAGTGTAATTTCTTCCACCTCTGTGTTTCAGTATTAACTGAGATAGTCTATGGTCTATTGCTGCTATTAAGTGACATCTCCATTTCACTCAAAGTAAATCACAGATGTATTGTGTTGCCTCCTTTGGTGATAAACCAGCATTTGTAGGAGAGTTTCTCTCAGAACAGTTCCCATGTTAGCACAGGTTGCTGTAAAAGCTCTCCCATCTTCACTGGAGCTGTCTCTAATTGCATCCTCTTACAGCTCATCGTGCACAAAATCAGAGACAGCAACAAGTCAGGCTGGGAGAGTGGTACTGCAAGATGAGAGACACTGTCAGCATAGCAAGAGTTTGGATATTTGGCATGAATGATAGATTAGAATGTAATTCAGACTCTGAGAATTGTCCCAAATTTATACCCATGGTGTGGGGTGTAAGAAAGGCATTGCCAGGAGGCAGAAGGCTTGGATTACCAAATGGGGAAGAAATAAACTCAAAGGGAAGGTTTCATAATGGGGAGAAGCATTTAAAGGAGAGAAACAAAATGAGACTTCCTGGTTATGTAGAAAGAGGCAGAAGGTGAAGGAGAAAGTTGTGACTGCAAGGAGAGATTAGGTTTGGGGAGAATCTCTGAGGGACAGAGGCTTTGTGGAAGGGAATGGATATTTGTGTGAAGGTCAGGGATACAGGGAGAGATTTATACATGGAGGTGGGGTACAGAGAAGTTGTATGGTGGGAGAAGGCTGGAAGTGGGGTGTATAGAAAAGCTCTCTGCCTACTTGTCTTTTCTTCCTGAAATCTAAGGTAGATTTGGGAAAAGAGAAATAAGTATATGAGTAGAAAATACAGGAATTCTGGACAATAATTCTCTAGGTTGGCTGAGATCCTGTGTGGTAGTGAGAGGCACAGGTTCAGGCGAAGATTCAGACATTCCTAATTATCTGCACATTCAGAGAACCAGGTACACTTTTTTCCCAGAACCATGATGCTCATCATTTGATTAACTTGTTTTCATACTTTAGACTTCTTGCTGTCTAGCAGACCAAAACATAGTTTAGGGCTCTGTACACTGGGCTTTTCCAGGCAAATCTAAACAGAGAAGGGACAAAGGGCACAGTTTATGTTTGGGCTCTGCTCCTTGGCTGGTGTTTCCTTTTGGTTGGCTAATGCAGGGTTTGTTTACCCAGGAGGGCTGCGTGGCTCCTGAGAAAGAAGCAAAGCAGCTGAAATCCCAGGTGCAGCGGCTCCAGGCTGAGAAGGCAGATCTGCTAGCCATCATTTCAGAACTGCAGGTCAAGCTGAACATCTCCTCAGTAGAGGATTCCTTTGTGGAGATTGGGATGAACGTGAGTGGAATAAAAAGAACACAGTGACCTTCAGACAGAAACTTTGGTTCCAACTGGGTCCTACTTTTTTTTTTGCAAACTGAATTTTCTTCTTCTACCAGGCTAAACAATGAGGAATTCAGGTCTAAGTGCAATTATGGTGGCAGTGTTTACTTGATGACATTTTACAGTGAGGTGATAGAAATGGTGAATCTATCTCATGTCAATGAAAAGTCTTTATGCCTCTTTGAGAGGGAACAACAAACTGCCAGCAGCAGAAGTAACACAAGACACAGGCACGGAGGATTTGGGAGAAAAGTTGCATGGTCCCTTAGATTACCTGACATGGAGCACTTCTGTGTTACAAGATGTAGCTGTAAAGGATCTGGATTTTATTTCTGTCCTTCCACTTTCATGCTCAAAAATAAATTAATTTCATAGTTAGCCTCCATCACACTAAAAACATGCTCTAGATAAAACAACATGGTCTATCAGGTGACTTTGGACTAATTCAAAATGTTAAAAGAGTCTTACCTTAGTTGGCATTCCTGGGAACATGGATACTATGTTTTGTTAAGGGGCAACACCTATGCATAGAGGGGGGGCATTTTCTTTTGGGAATGGAGCTCACTGTCTACTGACAGATATGTGGAGATGCAGGCAAACAAAAATGAGTGCAAATATGTAGAGATGCAGGCAAGCAAAACTAAGTGCAAAGCTGTATAGTGTTCCCTAGAGACACCAAAATCTACATTTTCTACTGTTCCTGTATCTGAAAAATCTTCACGGGCAAAATGTGAAAATGTCTCTGCTATTCCCATAATAGCACATCCCTCCCTGGAAAGTAGAAGTGCAACAAGAAATAAAGAAACTTTAATTAAAATTTATGTGGAGTTGTTGAGGAAAATTTCAGTCTGCAGGAAACTTAGAAAGATTCTCCTTTGGGCTACAAAGAGTGAGTTTTGTAGTGAGAAAGAAGAATGATTCTTCTGGGAAGCAGGAGAGTGGGTTTTAGGATTATGTGTAAAGTTGCCTGCAGTGATGCTGCTATTGCTGTGTGGTGCCCAGTACAGGGCAGAGTGGCTGTAGAAGTTGCTGGTGAAAGGAGAAGGGCAAATCTTATTGGTTTTCCTCTTTTCTGATCAGTCTGGAAGAGATACAGGGAAAGGCATGTAAAGTATTTGAGAATTTCCAAACATTAGACTGATCTGTAGGAATTTTGTGTTTTATTTTTATTGCCATGATAGTTTTCTCTGTTTTTCTTCCTTAACTCAAGTAAATAACACCGTGTCCTGCTTAGTCCAAATACCAAGCTAATCATGTTTTTTCTTTCCTAGGAAGGAGAAATAAATAGAACTGCAAAGGAACATCAAGAGAATAGCAGTGGAATGACAAATAACATTGCTATCTCTATGTACGTACGTTCTTGTGTGGTGTGCACAATCCAGACTTATGCCATGCATTTTTTTTTTTGACTGCGAGGGAACACTTTTCTATGAGGGATGCACTAGAATATCTGCTTTTTCTGTGGCCTTGCTTCCCTCCATTGCAGTAGCTCTACCTTCCTGCCATGTTGGAAAGACTCTCTCTGACATTTTCCCTTCCAATTTTCACTAGCTGACCAAAGGGAATGCATATTCTGGCCAGTTGGCCAGGCATTTATGTACGTGCTGACTTGCCAACATTGCAGGTGTTTAAGGGAAGCGAAACTAGATAAAAGAGGCTGCATGGACTCCCCCCCTTCTAGTCATTGGAGACCATGTAGTAGAGTATCTGTCCTCTACCCAATTATAATGATGTTGGTAAGATCCTTGTAGTCCTTCAGATCTCAACCTGTCTGTTCTGTTCATGTGTGGTTGGTATAAAGTGTGTCATGGTGGGGCAGTAACATAGTCCTTACTTTTCAGGTGACTAGACTTAAGATCCCAGCGTTCTGTTTAGGTTACTTCTCAAAATTTGATCTTTATATCAGCTCTAGGGCACAAGGGACTTTCTTGCCCCTAGCTGAACCTTTACTCCTCATGGACATAGACAGCTGATACTATTAAACTTTCCATTTTGGATACTGCCCAATTTAGCAGCTAGATGATTGTGGCTGAACTCTCTTATTTACTTTGGGACCTTTGCTTTTGGAAGGAAAGGATATAGAAAATGCCACCGGCATAGCAGGCCAGAAAGCTGTGCTCAGTGTCCAGGTTGTCACTCCCTACGTCACTGCAAGGGAGCACAGCATTTTAATGTAATGACATAAAAAACTTGTCCCTCAGCATGCAGATAAGAAGTTGAAGGAAAAAAAAATTTATGAACAAAACTGAGCAAGGTGCTGACCACAGACCAGGCTGCAAGTATTGAGCTTTTCATTAGCAGTGACTCATGAGAACACTGATTACAAGTTACTCTGTATTGCAACATTCTCTCTGGGACTTGCTTACCTTTCGATGAGTATCTAGGCCATATCTGCAAGAACGGGGGGTATCTGTACCTCTTAAAATATTTCCTGTGTCACCACATGTCTTTGTCCAGCACTGAAACTTTAGACTAGTGCTGTTAACAGGTTCAGAGAAACATGATCCACTCGGGACGGGTTTATATCTGTAAGAGTAGAACAGTGCACTAAAAATTCCCTGATAAAAGTTATTTACTTAAGATGACCTGGCTGAACACTCTATTTGGGGTATTGAATTTTGCTCACCAAAGATATCTAGCTCTGATGAGCACAAAGAGGACTATGCTTTACTTTCTGGTCTGAAAAGCAAAGTTTTAAACACAGGCTGTTCTACAGCTTAGCTTCTGAAATCTACAGTGTCTGTAACCTGCCCATCTTGCCATATAGTTGGGGGATTTGACTGTCTAGATGGACCTAAAAATTGAGGGAATGGAACACAGTATTTTATCACCAGGAAATTAACTTACCTTATTTTTCAGACAGTTCTGTATTTGTTTTGGTTCACTTTTACAGCAGCACAATGTGATTTTGAAAAGAGCTGTAAAATATGAGGGAGATGAAACACTGAAGATACTTTTTTTCTGAAAAAGAAAGCAATTTCTGTTTTTAGTGGAACGTGCCTCCTTTTCCTGGAAAGGAATGAGACAGAGATAAGAAATGGTGCATGTTTCATTGGAAAAAAATGTTATTTTGGGAACAGAGGGGGCTGCAAAGTAGGTCAAAATAAACGCACTGGATTTTGTATTGTCTTCACTGTGCTTTTGTTTTCCTTAAGTACTAAATTGTTCCCCTAGCTTGAAGGGGGCTGAGCAGTGGGCAAAGCAAGGACTGCATTTGTGCGTTGCATTGGAACTGTGACTGGAGGCTTGTGGTCTTGGTTCTTGGGAATGAGCCCTTTGCTCAGAACATTAGTTTTCAGGACTGTGTGAAGTAGTGGCCTCTCAGACTGGGTCCCAGAATGAGGAAATAAGGGATTACTCTAATAAAATCATAGCTGTTGTTATTTACATCTGGTTTGGTTTGAAGCAGGAACAAACCTGCAGATGAATCGAAGAATTTGGAGTCCGAGGAGCTAACTGTGAGCCAGCTGCTCTGCTGCCTTAGAAATGAAACTCAGAAGAGGGAAAAACTTGAGAAGGAGCTGCAGGATCACAAAGAGAGGTATGAAGCAGGTGCACTGTAACATTTGGAACTGTTCTCTTTCAGGGCTCCTGCAGTTACCAAGTCTGTGACTGATCAGAGACAAGCTGAAATATCAGTGTGACCTGGATGGGGAATTTCCTAAGCACTCAGCAGCAATAACTTACTTATTTTTCTGGTAATCCTCGTAGGGATAAATGACAGGTTCTCTTCTGCAGGCAAAAGAGTTTCCATGTTATATTACTATTTCCTATAGCACCACAGATGAAGACAAATTACCCATTTCCTCTTAAATTCAGACTTATCCCAGATTATGTCAGAACGATGTGATGACTAGTTGAGGATGTTCTCTCCACTCACTCCTCCATAGTTACTTGGTTTTATATGAATCATCTGTGTGTGGGGCCTTAAGCAAATCACTATGTATAAAACAGGGATTAGAGTCCTCTTCGTGATATTGGCAGGCTACATTTAGCAATGCGTGATCTTGGAAAAGCTCCTTAGAAATGTTTAAAATAAGTTTAATTCCAGACTTGGCTGAAAGAGAATTTTTCCAGTGAGGCCTAGCTGAGGGTCCATCTCAGCTCAGTTCTATTGGTATAAATGGGCGTGACGGTTCAGGTGTGGGAAACCACCGAAGCAGTAGCTGTTCCAAATCCCCACTTGGCAGAGTGAGACTTCCTGGACATTATCTACTATGAAAGGTTGGTGTCACGGTCGTTGCTTCTATGTGGTCTTCCTAGAAGAGGTAATGAGCCATAGACAAATGGTTGTTAGAAATCTCAGCCTCTGAAAATATCAAAGGAAAACAGAGGCAGTATTAATTACTGGATTCACTGAACAAACCAACCAAGCCATTTCCAAAGTGTTAGCAGTTTCAGACTGTACCAAAGATCGATCCCTGTGGACTGAGTGTCACTGTCCTGCACCACACCTGAGACTTCTACCTCTGTTTTAATTAAATGTACAGGCTGGGTGTCCTCAGTTCCTCAGGAACCCCTGTGATTGTGCAGGCTTTCCCGTGCGTCTGTACTTTCAACTCTGCCTCTCGTTTGTGGCTGGGATGTTAGAGAGTGCATCCCCTGCATGAAATCCTCGAACAGTCACAATAGCACTTTAAGTACAAGCCAAATCCGTCATTATTGGCTCCTTCTGTTTTCCAGACTGTCAGAGCTGGAGAAGGAAACCAGCAGCTGCGTGGAGAGTGGGACACAAACTGAACGAGAAGAAGAGGAGAGTTCAGAAGCTGTAAGTACCTGTCCTTGTGAGCTGAGATTTAACAACATATAACTTGTTGTGGCAAACAACCTCAGGGCCTAGATTTCCACTTGCACTCAGAGAGCAAGGGGCAGTTGTCCTGCACAGGGCATTGAAGTGAATTTGAAACTCTCCCATCCATATCTTAGAGGTGGTTCCAAATTACATCGTTCCCAAAAGGGTGAGTTTGGTGGCTAAGAATTAGGGAAGCATGGCATCACTGCAGGTATATCTCATTGCCCTGGCCATGCTCACTGAGCAGAGAAAGATGCAGTCATTTCTATCCCCAGCAAGTCTTCTAGACTGGGTGAATTTCCTCACTGCTGGGTAGGTCAGCTTTTGGACCAGAATCCAATGCCAGGGTACAGTAAAATAGACTTTAAATGTGGAGCTACCATGGCACATGGTTTGGGTTTTTTCATGGTTTTGGTGGGATGTATTACAGGTGTGGGGCATAATTGGAGAGTCCCCTTCATCAGGGACAAAGAATTCACATTCCAGCTTTATTAGAAGTCAGACTCTTGCCAGTGACACATGGCTCCATTTGTTGACAAGTTTTCTGTTGAGGCAGTTTCTACTGATGTCTAGTTTTCTGCAAATTGAAACACCCTCACCTTGCAAAAATCAGTACTTTCATCTGTGAGTGTGATTGGATTAGTTGGATGGCTCCATAAAACAATTTTGTGGCTTGTTTTGCAGCTATGATGGTAAGAGAATAATCTCTTTGCTTCTGAGATAGAAAAAGCATAGCGCAATGTGCTTTGTGAGTGTTCACACCATTATGTTCAGTCCCCTTTGCTTGGTGTGACTGGTGACTGATAACAGCTTGGGCAGTTTGTGGAGGGTGTCCTCAGCACATCGGTCAGCAGACAATGGTGTTCTGTCTTCCTCTCAGTCACACAGGCTGTGTTCCACACTTCTCCTCTGAGGTGAAAGCTGGAAGTGTTCATGGATGGATGACCAACTTCCCTTGCTCCAGTTGCCTGGGGAAGTGGTGGACTTTCCCTGTTAGGAAACTGGAGCTTTTCTTCAAGGACAGCAGCATGCTCTTGAGGCACGTGGTATCTTTTAAACCACAGCCACCCAGCTCATTCCCAAGCTGGACAGGAGACTTTGCATGCATTTGATAAGATGTTATCAAAGAAAATTATAGTACTAGGGACAATTAAACTGATGCTAACGTGATGTTTCTTCAGAAAAGCTCCAGGATTTACCTCCAGAGACTACAAACCATCGGGAGTCAAAGATTGCACATCTCCCAGAGCACAAGGATGTAGTTTAAGAACTGAGTTGTCCTTTGTGTCTTGGGTTGGAGGAAAACCTGGCTGCTGGTGCTTTCCTCCTTTTGGTTTTTTTGCCTGTCTTTAGGTTACTTCAGTGATCTTCCTGTGGTCTGAAGGCCAAACGAAAGAGACAGAAATTTGCAACAGAACTGATTAATGTTTTACCAGAAATCATCTCCTTGGTTTGCAAAGTTGACTAGTGAGTCTATGGTAATGGAGTTACCATTTGGGGTTGTATTTTCTCATTCAAAAAGTCAAGAACTGAAGTCTTCCAGACCTGTGGTTCTCATGCATGCAGCATGGGAGAGGCTGGTATGTGTAGGGAGAGTGCCAGTTGGCCGGAGAGGTTTCCTGTGCAATGAAAATAAATTACAATGCATAAAAACTTCTGTGTTCTCTGCTCTTTCTAAAGAGCACGCTGATGTGAGCAGACTGGGAGCCTACCTAGGGATGGATTGTTTGTTTATGTTTCTTTGACAGACCATAGCTATTGCTTAGAGGAATGGCAGTAATCACCAGATCTGTCTGCTTTTCTCATGTGTTTTAAATTGTGAACTCTTGAGAAAGAAAATGTAGATGTGTTTCCCATCTGCATGAGCTGTGTTCTAGACAATGGTGGAAAGTCACTAATAGTGTTGTCTTTGAGTCACCTGGATTATATGAAAGCATTAAGTCAAAACGAGGTTCTGACATATTTAGGAATAATTGGTAATTGTGAAGCCTTGTGGACAGGGCCTTATAACTGAGTATAGAATGTAATGACACATACTGACTGACATGCGTACTGACACTGTTTTCTCTGAGAAAGAATCACACTTCCTGCTTAGATCTTTTACCCTGAAACTTTGCTATCTTGAATTGTCCATATATAATTTCTTTTTTTTTTTTCTCTAAAAGGTTGGCAGTGAAGTAGAAACCCTGAATTTGCAAGTTTGCGCTCTGTTTAAAGAGCTTCAGGAAGCCCATGAGAAGTTAAAAGAAGCAGAACTGATTCAGAAGAAGCTTCAAGAAAAGTAAGGTTCCGAAGAGCAAAAGTTCTGCCATGACACCCAATATATATTTGTATAACAACTCACACCTTGGGAAAATCACCAGCTCTACAAATACCAACTTAAATATCTACTTCATAGAAATGTCATAAAAGATTGCTCCTTCTTCCTAAGTGGAGATGAAAGTACAGAAGTACAGTAATTGTCAGAAAATCTGAGCTGCCAACCTAGTTCTACAAATAGAACCCCAGTGTCCTGATTTTTAAGATTTGTGTTTTAACCCTTCCTGATGTAATGGCAAATCTTTCCTGTTTTGTGCTTCACATAATCAATCTCTGTTCTGGTATTAAGGGAGGAAACTAAGGGACCTGGTTATGACCTTTTTCATATGAACTGTTCATGATTCTGAAGACCAATTGTATAGGTTATAAAAAGTGGTTACAAGGCCCTCACTTTAGTTGCTTGGTTTTCTGTCAGATTTCCGTTCTTTGAGATTCATAATGGTAAGAAAGTAAATGTTGGTTTCAGTAGCTTTATTTTCTGATGGTTGTGTATAGATTCATTTTTCTTTCCTTGTTCTTCATCAGAATAAGCCTTTAAATTGAACCACAAAAAATTCTTTTTGTAATGTGCCAAATCCACCAGGAAAGGGTGATCAGGAGAGATCAACCTTTTTCCCTTGTTCTGTCAGGTGCCAAGTACTGGAAAGAAAAAGCTCAGCTGCTGCGTCAGAATTGGAAGAGAAGCAGCAGCTAATATATACCATTAAAAAGCTGGAACTTCAGGTAGAGAGCATGCAGGCAGAGGTGAAGCTGGAACAAGCCAAGACACATGAAGAAAAGTGAGTATGACTTGGGTTTATATTACAGGGAGGTACTGTCAAGTGAGGAAGGGAAGCCCACGGGAACCTGACCAAGGTGAATTGAATCTGAGATACTAGGTTTGTGTTCTGCACCCTTTGAAACCATGTTATGTTTGTAGAGTCTGAACTAAAACCTGCATTCACCTCAGCGTCTGTGTAATTTTGAATTTGGGTTCTTTCACCTACTGAACCCCTCACTTAGGAAAATTTGAGCTATAAGCTCTGACTTGTATCTTCCTTTTGTCATAAAGTTAAAGGTGGAATAGGGTCAGGTGTAGTAGAGAAGCAGAAAAGTGACAACAGCTGTCCCACTGACTAGCAGGGGTAAACAGGTCCACATCTCGGAGGGCTGGGACAAGTCAGGTGGTGACAGTGATGTGAAAGTGACATTAATGAAGAGGTCTGTGGTCCCTACAGTATGCTTGCAACTAGGAAAGTTAAGTGTGCAGTGAGGCTGAGGTAAAGAGACTTGCTGTTTGCTCTGGCTTCCTACTGCCTTTCATGGTCAGTCCACGTACAGAGTTTGAAAATGTCAGTCCAAGCTGTACAGAGAGGCTGAACTTCCCGAAGGAGCTGTCCTCAGCTGCTGGAGAAGCTGTTTGTTATCTTTGGAGTCTGTGTCTGGTTCTTCTCCTGATGAATTTTCCTTCACTTGAAGTCTCTGATTCAAGAGTTGGATGTCTTTGTAGAAGAAGTGTTACATTTTACAGGGGATTTTGGAATTTGATATAAAAATATTGGGTGATGGATTCTTCAATATGAAATGCAGACAATCAGTAAGGACATGTGTTTGGACTCAGTCCATGGACAGAGCAGCACACAGCTCATTGGAAGAGAGATGTTGAGACATGGAGCATGATTTTTTCTCATTAGAAATGCAGATTCATTTGTAAGGAGCTGATGATGGCCTTTTTCTAAATTTTAACAGATTATTTAGATTTCAAAGAATTTTTAAGTGTTTCAAACTTCGACCTCTTTTCTCATCATAAACAGGGTAAGATACAGCACCTTGCAGGATGCATATAGCAAAATCCTTCCTGAACTCACTGAGGCAATCAGAAGAATAGATGAAATGAAACTCAAAGAGGTAAGCTCATCACAAGAACAAATCATAATTAATTAGGGGGGAGCGGAAAGGGAGGGTAGAATGTATCTAGGAACAGATTTGGGCAGGAAACCGTTGTAATCCCTTCCACATAATATTACATGAAACTTAGCAGCATTGCTCTGGTAAGCATAGATCCTCTGCTGTCAGTTACAGAAAAAAATTTATCCACACATCAGCACTTCCATGGTGTTTCTAGATGAGGTCTGATCTGCAGTGGATTTTGAAGTCAGTCCTCAGAGAACAGTGATAGGCAAAGGCATAGGTGTTCCTGCAGCATTATTTGTAAGTGTGGGAAGGTAGACCTCAAAACATTTTTGTAATCTTAAATAGAATGCCTGCTGCAGTGATGTCTTGTTTGTAACTGAGGCTCCATGAAGTGCCAGATTCCTCTAGAGAGCAAGTCCTGTGAGGAGCAACTCAGGGAACTGGGGTTGATTTAGCCTGCAGAAAAGGATACTCAGGGGAGACCTTCTTGCTCTCTACAACTTCCTGAAAGGAGGTTGTAGCAAGATGAGGGTCGGTCTTTTCTCCCAATTAACAAGTGATAAGACAAGAGGAAATAGCCTCAAGTTCCTCCAGGGGAGGTTTAAGTTGGCTGTTAGGAAAAAATTATTCATTAAAAGGCTTGTCAAGCCCTGGAACAGGCTGCCCAGGGAGGTGGCAGAGTCACCATCCCTGGAGGTGTTCAAAAGACTGTAGCTGTGGTGCTGAGGAACACAGTTTAGCAGTGACCTGGCAGTGCTGGGTTAACAGTTGGCATTGATGATCTTGAAGGTCTCTTCCAACCAAAACAATTCTATGAGCCTGTAGAATTTTGCAAAGTGGGAAAACATCCTTTGCAGTGTCTGTTAGGGAGTTCTCTTTCAACTTAATATGATGTAGTCTGAAAGTTCAAAACTAATCTTGAAAATAAAATAGCCATCACCACTGTTGTCTTAGTCCAGGTTCCTTTGATGACCAAAATTGGAAGTTTTTTCAAGGGCAGGAGGAGTAAGAAGCAAACTTGCACTTCAAGCAGGGTCATATTCATCTCATAATTGCAGTTCTTCCTTGCAGCTGGACAGAGTGGATAAAGTTGTGGTGGAACAACTGAGTGCAAAGGTGGAGTTGGCAGAACAAGCCCTTGCTGCAAAGCAGCTCCAGATAGATGAAATGAAGCAGATAATTGCTAAGCAAGAGGAGGACCTTGAAACCATGGCTGTGCTCCGTGCTCAGGTAACACCTCTTCTTCAGAAATTGGCTAATTCCCCCACCCACCATTCAGAAACCAGAAGGAGGTATTTAGTGGCTCACTCTGGAATACTGAATACGTTTCCTCAATTCCAAAGCATGATTCCCTTCCCCAGCCTGCCCTGCAGATTCCTGGAGAGCCTTCACCACCATGACGTACAGTTCCGTAGGAGGAACTGCGTGTGCTGGAGTCTGGCACAACAAACAGAATTTGGGAATAGATGTGTTTGTGTATTTAAAACCACTGTCTTATGAATCACTGCATGTGTTTTAGGGATGATTTTACTCAGTGTGTGTAAACAGTGACTAAAAAGGGTCTGTCTCACATTTAAGGCACAGAACTGGCCTCTTGGCCGGGTTCCATTGTCTGTGACACAGGTTTGTCTGTGTCCTTGGTCAGGTCACCTCCTCGCTGCTGGCCTGTGCCTCACTTTTGCCTCTGTACAGCAGAGGGCAATAGCACTGTCCCAGTAAGACACTTGAAGTATCTTACACAGAATCCAGAAACTACTCTGTCTTCTTCACTTTGTAAGTAGTGCAGGTCTTTGCTTTGCAGTGTGTAGGTGCTGTGTTTTGAGTAGATGCAGGCTATGATAGAGATCTGCTCTTTTGGTGTACATGACATGACAATGGTTCAGTCTAAGTTACAAATTCTCTGATCAGATGGAGGTTTATTGCTCTGATTTCCATGCTGAGAGGGCAGCAAGAGAGAAGATCCATGAAGAGAAGGAGCAGTTGGCTGTCCAGCTGGCATACCTGTTAAAAGAGCAGCAAAACCTTGAAGAGCTTGGCCGGTAAGAACAGACTTTCTTTGAGCTGCTTTTGCACTGTCTTGCTACCCCGTGTGCTGGAGTTGATCAAGATTGTCTTGGTTATCTCGGTAGAAAGACAAAACAACTTTGCAAACATTTATTTCTTGGTTCATTTGAATTTTGAAAGAATTAAAAAATTAATTAGCTGACATTTTAATTTTGGGATAGAATATCTGTAAGGTGTGTTAGATCTTATTTGGGTGCCTTAGCAAGTTTTCGCTATGGATGATTCGTATTTGGTAAATTCTCCTTGCTGATTTTTGTGAGTTTCTTTGGGTTCTGGCCTCAGTGTTACTGGTTAATTTGCAGCTAAGCTTCCTGCATTTGTGCCAGAAATATCTGCTGCTTCTCCAGGTGGCAGTGCTAAGGGAGTACCTGTAGTTTCAAGTACTGTGATACCCTGGAATTGTACCATTTTAGCACTCTTAGCTATAAAAGAGAAAAAAGAAATATTGTTTGTCCACCACTCATATTGTGGAAGCTGTGGTTACAAAGAGTGCCCAGAATCTGAAGAATCAAGTTACAGTTCACATTAATTGTACACTGAACCCTTTTCTGGTATAACCCACTTTTCTACTTTGATCAAATTTGCAGTTTGTCCTGAAAAGCTGAGAGTCCTGGGAGTTTTGCAGAGGAGCATGCCCCAGATCCCTAGGTGTGTAGCTGCCCAAGTCCTGCTGGTGTCAATTGTATGACCCTGATTTCAGCAGGACCTTGGCAAGGTCTGACAAAGCAGCAACATTCCTGGGTCTTGTTTCTGAGGAGAAGTTGTGAACTAAATGCATGACCAGTTGACATAATTTACTTGCAAATCTTTTTGATTTATTTTGAATCCTCTTACTTTTTCGGGAGTCAAAAGGAAGATACCTTTTGCTGAGTCTTTTTTTCACACCCCTTGACAATTATTCTCCACAGAAACTCTTTGGCGGAGATGCAGAATCGCCACGGAGCCAGGGCACCAGATCGCGAACACTCACCTCGCCTCGTCCAAAGAGGTACCAGCCACAGCTTCACCAGCTCACAGGGCCAAGCCCTGCTCTGTTCAGTTTAAAACAGCTTTGCTTGGCTGCCAAAAGCTCCCGTCTCCCCTGTGGCTGTCCTGGCAATGGGGTAGCTGCAGGGAGCATGGTTCTCTGGCTGTTAGGAGCAAACCAGTCTTCTTTCAACCACTCCACAAAATAAGTGGAAAAATCAAGTACTGTAACAGGTAATAGTCCAGTGACAGGACTAGGGGCAATGGTCATAAACTGGAAAACAGGAGGTTCAACCTTCACATGAGCAAATACTTCTTCACTGTGAGGGTAACAGCACTGGAACAGGCTGCCCAGAGAGGTGGTGGAATCTCCATCTCTGGAGACTTTCAAAAGCTGCCTGGACTTGTTCCTGTGTGATCTGCTCTAGGCGATCCTGCTCTAGCGGGGCAGTTGGACTAGCTGATCTTTAGATGTCCCTTCCAACCCCTACCATTCTGTGGTTCCATGTTACTCTGTGTGCAATTACCTATCTTCTCTGCTTGCAGGAACAGGTAGTCAAAACTGGCCAGAGCAGCGGAATATCTCAATGTATTCATGTCCCAAATGTGAAGAAATTCTACCTGATTTGGACACACTGCAGATTCATGTTATGGACTGCATTAACTGATTGGTGGCCTCCAATTCTTCATCTTCTGGAATTTCACCTGCCAAACAGTTTTGGCTTTTTTTTCCTTCCTGCTCAAATAAAGCTCAACTCTACATCCTGTGAAGGAGTTTTCCAGGGCTTTTCTCATTAACTCAGTGGGAAAAGGGCAAGAGTCCTACCCTGCCTTGTACTCAGTAATCTTGTTTTAATCTGCTTTAGGAAAATAATTTTTATAGGTTAATGATCTGGCTGCATTAAAGAACCCCCCATGTGTCTGCTGCTATGAAACCTTTAAGGAAGATTCCCCTGATGTGCTCTTCGCTTAGGGTTAGCCCACGGGATGGGGCTGGATCACTGAAGTCAGAAAGGAGATGAGATATATGCTGATCAATTTAAAGTACTGTGAGTTTGTAAATACTTCCATCCTTCATATAATATATACCAATAAACTAATACATTAAAAAAGATGGTTGAGAAGCTTTCAGCAAAGTGGAGTAGTGCTGTATTCATTGAGCCTTTGAAATGAACCCTGCTCTTCCTCCAGATGGCAGGTTTATTGCTGCCCTTGTGACCATACTAATCTGATGTTAAATTTTTGATGGCTTATGTAACTTCTTGCTTTAGCCAGATGTGGGTATGGTTTAAAACAGATCAGTTAGGTCTGATATATGTAGCCCCTGGTGTACCCAAGTCCCTTGGTTTTATAGAACTGTTCATTTTTTAGGTGTTGTCTTGATTCTTCTTTATTATAATAAATTCATTTGAACCTGTACAGTATTGTGCTAGAGAGCCCTGAGATGGATGTAACCTAATTTAAAAAGAGGAATATAATGGATTTGCACATCTCAAAATAAATCTCTCACAAGTGTAAAATTATCTATGCCTGTGAATACTTTGGAGGATGAAACAGGATTGCAAATCCCTGTGGCTGAAAAGCTCGTGTAGAAGGAACTGTAGTATATTAGTTCTGCTCTTGCCCTCCCTGCTGGTTTTATCTTAAAAAAAAAACCCAAAAAAATCCAAGTTCTTAAATTGCCATTGTATAAAGGATGGAAATGCACAAATCTTAACAAATACACAAACCAGCATGAATAGGAGGAAACTACTTGAGCAAATTGCTGGGATCCATGCAAATGAGGAATTTCACGTCTTGCAAAGAGCCAGCGTTTGCGCTGCTGGAAACTGTCAGGGAAAGGAATCGAGAGATACATGAAAACCTTCAGCCAAAATGGTGTCTCCTTATGGCATCATCTTTCTGCTGAAGAAAAGGACGTGTTAGTCACTGTGGCACTGCTCAGCTGGGAGGAAGCCTCCAGGTGGTTTTGGACTGATCTGCCAACCTTGGGGTAGGGGAAGATTCTTATTTTTGTCCACTGCCCAAAAGTGAATTTCTGGAAGCAAATAGCTCATTATGACCCAGTAGCTTAATGTGTACCATCTTGTTCTGTGGTAGGTCTGTTATGCTCAGCGAGTGGTACCAGCAAGGTTCTTCTGTGCCCAGTCCATTCTGATTGTCAGAATGGTGAGCTGGGTGTTCAGAAGGAGCAGGGTGGGATGATCCCACAACATGTATATGAAAGTTCTAACATTTTTCATATCACTTTATTACTTCTTGGCTGATCTTTCCACTTCAGACTCACTACAGCCTTTCAGTAATTAAAGGGGGCCTGTAAGAAAGATGGGGACAGTCTTTTTAGCAGGACCTGTTGCAACAGGCCAGGTGGTAATGGTTTTAAACTAAAAGAGAGGAGATTCACAGAGAGAAAGAAAAAAATTTTACAGTGAGGGTGGTGAGACATTGGCACAGGTTGCCCAGAGAGGCAGAAGTCACATCCCTGGAAACAATTCAAGGTCAGGTTGGACAGGGCTCTGAGGAACCTGCTCTAGTCAATGATGTCCCTGCTCACTGCAGAGGGACTGGACTCGATGATCTCCAGAGGTCCCTTCCAACCTATACCATTCTACAATTATGATTATTCTGCAAAGTCCAAATGTTACTACTGTCCATCAGTGATGGTTAATGGAGAGCAGCATAGCTTCTCAAGTAGGAGGGCAGGGATGCTTTTCTTCCAAATGAAGGTAAAGATCAGGTGACATGTGGCTGATCAACATCCTTCTGTACTCTGATGTTCTGAACATTAAAAGGATGGTACAGCCTGCGAGAGCGATGCTTGTGCAATGACATTTATATATACACATACCTTATGGTGTTGTCACCTTGTGGTGTTGAGCTAAGGAGAATATAACAGCTCTACAGGAGAAAGCCTTAAGGATGCTGGGTACCACAATGGAATGGGCTGAGTCATAGCAGATGTTTTGTACATGACAAATGCTCCTGTCAACCTACTTCCATAAATAAATGCTTCTCTAAACCATCCTGTGGATGAAGATCTAAATCACAGACAAGAAAACACACTGAATGGGGTTAGAAATAAGAATCATAGAATGGTAGGGGTTGGAAGGGACCTCCAGAGCAGGAACACCCAGGGGCAGGCCACACAGGAACAGATCCAGATGGGTTTTGAAAGTCTCTGGAGAAGGAGACTCCTCCACCTCTCTGGGCAGCCTGTCCCAGGCTCTGTCACCCTCACAGGAGAGAAGTTTTTCCTCATGTTGAGGTGGAACTCCTGTGTTCCAGCTTGTGACCATTGCCCCTCATCCTATCACTGGGCACCACTGAAGAGAGACTGGCCCCTTCTACTTGACACCCACCCTTCAGATATTTGTAAACATTCATAAGATCCCCTCTCAGCCTTCACTTCTCCAGGCTAAACAGCCCCAGGTCTTTCAGCCTTTCTTCATAAGAGAGATGCTCCAGTCCCTTCAACATCCTCATAGCCTCTGACTCCCTCTAGTATTTCCCTGTCCCTCTTGACCTGGGGAGCCCAGAACTGGACACAATACTCCAGATGTGGTCTCACCAGTGCAGAGCAGAGGGGAAGGAGAACCTCCCTCAGCCTGCTGGCCACACTCTTCTTTATGGACCCCAGGATACCATTGGCCTTCTTGGCCACAAGGGCACATTGCTGTCCTATGGATAATTTATTGTCCACTGGGACTCCAGCATCCTTCTCCACAGAGCTGCTTTCCAGCAGGTCAACCCCTAACCCGTACTGGTGCATGGTGTTACTCCTCCCCAGGTGGAGGACTGCCCTTGTTTAATGTCATTTGATTCCCCTTTGCCCAGCTCTCCAGGCCATCCAGATCTTGCTGGATGGCAGCACAGCCTTCCAGTGTATCAGTCACTCCTCCCAGTTTGGTATCATCAGCAAACTTGCTGAGGGTACACTCTATCCCTTCATCCAGGTGGTTGATGAAGATGTTGAATAAGACTGGACCCGGTACTGACCCCTGGGGAACACCACTAGCTACAGGTGGCCAACCAGACCCTGAAGAAGTTTGATGAGTCAGTATTTTACTTCAAACCTGAAACAGAAACTATTCTGACATGATTAATTCAAACCAAAGTCCTCAATAGTGTAAGATTCATGTTTTACTCTAAGCAGATGAATATTCATAAGATACACACAAGAAAAACACCTGCAGATGTTTCTCAGGCCAAAGAAAGTCTTCCTTCAGTATATGTTTCATGTCAGCGAGTTCTCAGCTACCAACACCAGGAAAAACAATCCCTTTTTTGCCCTTGTTATTAAAGTGAGGAGTTGCTTTTATTCTGCTGGTTGTCACTGTTGTTGTGATTATCTCTGGTAGACTCTGGATTCTTGCTTTCTTGTCAGCTATAGCTCATGTTGTCACACAGACAGCTTCACACATAATTTCAGGTAACACAAGAGCTGACTGAAATCTCTCATGAAGAGGTATTCATCAGCTCGCCTGCACCCTTCTTCATCAGTTACAAGGGCTCCCAGCAGATGCAATCTCTTACTGTTTTTTAATTGGATCCTTGCAACAATAGGATTTGTGGGCTTTTTTTCCCCTGAATGCAATTTTATTACGGGAGTTTTGTGATAGTTATGGATTCTGCAATGATGAAAATCTGATGGAAATGCTACTAGGCCAAAATCAAACTAATAGAATGATAATAGAGCTGATTTCATCTGAGGAGCATTAACCTTAATGAAAACACAGAAAATCAATGTGGAAGGCCAAAGGAGGAATTACTTATGCATACGTCAAGTCAAAATTAATCATTTTAAGAGGCTTCAGGAAGAGAGAGGATCTCAGGACAGGAATACTAACAGGAAGACACAAGCATTAGCTTGAGTAGGTCTTTGCAGAAAGACAAGACAGTGCAAATCAGGAAGGACAAGAATCTGCAAAGACTAAACCCTCAATACACTGAAACCTGTTCAATGCAACAGGAAGGATGATCTGGCTGTTGTCATCAGTAAGTGCAGTCCAGAGGACAGATGTGCTATCTTGACAGGTGGCCACGGCCAGCAGACACTCATTGGCACAGGTTTAAGAGCATATCTCCCTTGATGAAAGATAAAAGGTATTTGTGTTTTCAAGTGACTAAACACTCCATGCCCATGAAATGCTACTTGTCTGCGTATCCTTGTTTGTAACAAGGAACAGGCGTAGCAGTGACCCCGGCCATCAGTACCCTGACTTGATGTGGAACAGGAGCCAGAAGCCTTTAATCAGGTTTAAACCCCAGCCTGGGAAGGGGCCAAAACAGGTCTGTGGGGTTGGCTTGAGATTTGCATGCAGCAAGATATCACTGGATTTGCAAACTTCAAGTTGTAGGAGCGAGCAAGCCATCGTTACTCCAGTCAGATGGAGAGTAGGGGGGCTTGGCAATGCTCTGTGATTTGCGTCGGTCACATTGGCAATTAGCACCCAGAGGGAGGGAAGAGGAAAAACACAATGTCCCAATAGCTGCCCATGGATTTGCAGCCACGCCAAGCTGGGGCACAAGGCATTTCCCCGCTTCCACCGTGGCAGCAATACAGAGGAGCCCCCTCGGGCCATCAGCCCCACCATGCTCCTGTCATTTCTCTCTGCTCCAGGTCCTCCAAAACACCTTTGCATGAGCATCGAACAGGCAGATGCATTCAGCGTGAGTTAGACCAGAATGCCTGGGTTAGGCACGTGGTTTGGGGGAGAAAACCCAAAACCAAGAGAGTCTGACATGGCACACACCGGACAGCTTGGTTGACAACCATTCAGCAGAGCATTCCAACTGCTCAGTGGAGCATTTCTCTCTTTGGGTTTTTTTTCTTGCCGTCTGCTGGAACTTCTCAATCCCTTCAGCCGCCACAGAATTTCTGCCCTTAATTTATCTTTTCTAACTCAGTACTTGTACTGTTGGCTTTCAAATTCCAGAGACATCCTCTCTTTCTTTGTATATTGTCTTGCAGGGTGGACTTTATGCAAAAACCTTGGGATCTGAGCTCAAGTCCTCCTGGTTTAGGGGGCAGTTTTGGGGTGATTTCCTCATATAACTGATACAAGGAGAAAGGGACTAGAGCAATGAGCTCAGAGATATTCAGAAATATTATTTTTCCACACAAATACAGCTGCTCCTACCAAAGAAACGCTGATCCACACTACAAATCCTGCCAACTGCACAGGGTGCGAATACCCGAGTTTTAATTTGCTGGGTTAACACAAGTGCTGAGGTGATTTAGGTAACTCACCCACCCCTGGGGTTCACTCTGAGCCCACACAGCAGCTGCTCACAGCGTGAGGGAGCTCACCCAGAGCCAGCCCACAGGCCTCCCACCACCGGGCAGCCATACAAGGCGAGCCGCAACATTGCGCAGAGCTCCGCCCAGGCGGGTAACAACAGCGTGACGCCATCACCCTCATCCCATGACATCACTCTGTCCAGCAGCTCAACCCTACACCACCATCACCCTCTCCCCTGAGCATCCACCCCTCACGCCGCCGCTCGCCCACAACCAAAATGGCAGCGGCGCGGTGTGGCCGCTGCCAGCACCCATGATGGCGCGGGCGCGCTCCGCCTCCTCGTCCGCGCGCGCCCCGAGGAGCTGCGCCCGCGCATGCGCCGGAGGGGCGGGGCCAGGTTGGAGTTTTGGCGGGTGCCGGGCAGCGCGGGGCTGGCGGTGAGTGGGGCTGTGTGAGGGAAGGGACGGGGGGGGATCGGGGGCCCAGAAAGCGATCCCCGAAAGTCAGAGGCTGGGGTGAGGGATCCGAGATCTCCGCGGCAGCCCTGAAAGAAGTCGGGGTTCCCCTGGGTGGAGGAGGCGGCCGAGCGGGGAGGGAACTGTGGGGGAAGGAAGATCCCCTGGTGAAGGGGGCGGGGGGGCCGAATCCCGCGGATCCACTGGGAGCTGGATCCCGCGGATCCACTGGGAGCTGGGATAATGATCCCACAGCTGCTGTGGTCCACGGGAAGGGAGGAGGCGGCAGGCATGGCACAGCCGAGGTGTGCCGGGCCTGGGGAACCTGGGGCTGGCCATCAGGAGAGAGGCAGCGGGAGATCCGGGGGGACCCGCCCGGCAGCAGAGCCCTGGGCCAGTGTCACCAGTAGCACCGCCGGGAGCCCAGGGCTGTGTGGCGGTTACCAGCCGAGCAATCGTGTGTGGCCTTGAGGTCTGTTTTGTTCTCTACTGAAAATTAATATTCTGGAGCAAGAGAAAAGAGAGAACTACTGGAAGTGGAGTTTATGGGCAAAAGCAAACTCTCTGCAGCAGGAAGACCTGTGAGCATGGAGTTAAAGAGTTTGGGCTAGTGAGTAGTAATCCCCAGTGGATTTCTGTTATCCAGCCTTCCTTGGCCACCTATGTCTGCCTGTACTGACTATTTCTCATGGATATGTGTCCATGAAATGGAAAAGCTGTGACAATTCCAGAACTGCGTTGTGAGGAGAAAGCAAAACCCTGCTACCTTCTTTCACTTTCAAATGAAGACTGAATCAATTTCAGAAGATTTGCTTTAATTAAATGCTAATTCTGGTTATATCACAGGACTGCTGAAGTGGAAATGGTTATTACTAGGAGAACATGGTAGGCATTTCTTAAAAGCTATGTCTGTTATGGGCTTCTTTTCTAAAAGTAATGCTGTTACACTGTGGAAAGTTCAGCATAGGTCAGACTTTAGATCTAGAAAATGTGCATGAGGGTTTTAAATTTAGTGGAGTCCTCATCTGCAGTTGTAAACAAAAATGAGTTGGTGGTTTGCAGACCATCAGATAAGGAGACTGAACACGACAGGTATTTTTAGTTGAGCTATATCTGCTTTAACAGTATCTCTGGTTTTCTCCCCATAACAGAATATTTTTCCTTGAGGGGCTCTTGAAGAAATCCTGTTGAAATCATGGATGGTAAGGGGGAAAGTACTCTTGTAATTTCATTAGGAACATTGTCTTCTGACCATTACATGAGTTAAAAGGCTCAAGTGTTGAGAAAACTTTGTAAACCTTTTAGCAAAGGAAGTTATGTTGCACTGACTTCACTTGCAGAGACCTTTGAGGCCTTCATTGTTGTCACCTTTCTGTGAGATTGCTCTGTCCCTTCCCTCGTTTTATTTTCTTCAGCAGCCAAAGCTAAATAAATTTCTTAGTGTGTTCTGGATTGTTCTGCTCTGTCTGTCCCATTCCTCTCTCTCTCTACTTGACTTTCTTTTTTTTTCCATTATTTGTCCCTGTGATCCATGTTTCTCTACTTTATGTTCCCTGCCTTGAGCAACACATATCTGAGGATGTGCTTTCTTGCCTGCTTTGCATCATTCTCTTCAGCTTCTATTGGCAAAAGCCATGTGGCTATCTGTAGAGCTCCTGGCTATACCTCTACAGGTTCCAAGGCTTTTCTTTGTAACAGCAGATCTTGTACAAACAGCTGCACAGGAGGAAAAAGCCAGCACTAAGTAGCCTGCAAAATTATCTGCCGACCAGCCAGTCTGGATCATAAACTGACAGTGTCTGCAGCCATGGTTCCATCCAAGCATATGTCAGAAAGCTGCATTAGCTTCCTGTAGCCAAAGTTGAAGTGGTATTTTAGGAAAGCCACTCACTTGCTGTTCTGGTTTACTTTTATTTGTCATTAGCTTGTGATTAGAGTATCATGGACATTTTATTCAATGGCAGCTTTCTTCTAACTGGGAAGAATTAACACAGTTTAATTTTTGCCTTAGCTGATGATGACTTGGATCTGTTGGCCTCCCTCCTGGAAGAAAGTGAGGCGACTGAGGAGGGGAAATCTCCTGAGGAGGAAGATATCCCAGAGGATGAGGGGGGAGAGCCAGATGAATATGATGAGCTCTTTGATGCAGAAGATGATGCATCCTACACCGAGGAGGTTGATGCTGAGGACAACATGATTGATGAACAGAAGGAGAACCTGGCTATGCTGTTTGGAGATGTAGATGACCTGCTGGAAGAGGAGAAAGCAGAGGAAGATGTTCCTACTTCATCTCCCAGTCAGACAAAAGAGAAGACCAACCAAGAACTGCAAGGTTTCTGTAACAGCATCTTTTCTCTTTTTTATCTTGTATATCTTGTCTCTAGAGAGTTAATGTTCGGAGTTTAGAGTCTAGAGAGATTCTAATGTTCAGAAAGCAGGATCTGCTGCTTCTCAGTTTAGGGTGGTGTCCAGATGGGAAATACGGAAAGTCCTTTTGAAAATTTCTTAACTTCAGTTTTTGATGCTCAGTGGCCAAACGCACCAAACCTACTTTCCCAAAAGAGAGGCAGAGGACTGAAGTAAGCCAGAGAAACTAAGCTAGCTCTGCTGAGCAGGACAGAGAAGGTTGCCTATGTTACCTGCGCCTAATCTTATGAAAAGCAGTGGTGCTTCAGTCTTCAGGGCTATCATCCTGGCATCTTCCACCAGCACAGCTTTCCCTTCCCCCTCAGGACTTAGCAGCAGGAGGTTCTGCCATACCAGTCCCTGTGGAAGCAGAGCTGGCCACTGAGCCTTCCTGTGTCCATGCCACATATTTGATTATATCAGAAGCATTTTTTTATAGTAAGGACTGTAATCATCAGCCACATAAATTGTCTTCTGTTCAGTAGGAAAGATATATGCACAATGGCAAGGAACATACCATGGTCATGTAAGATACGTGAGAAAAGTCAGCCCCGGGCTGTATGGAAAAGTGTCCCTGCACTGTGAACTATGTAGAATCAAGAAATCTGTACTGGGGCTCTGGTCTTTGTTTTCTGAGTTCCTATGATGTAGTAAAACTGCCAGACTTCCAGTGATTTCATAAATCTCTGCAATGGCTTCCCACTGTCCTCATTATTATACTACTCTTTTTTTTTTTTTTTCCCCTAGATGAGCTGAGAAAATTGCAAGAACAGATGAAGACATTGCAGGAGCAGTTGCAGAAGACTGCCATTGGGCAGCAATCCATTTCAGGCCCTGAGAAGAAAACCCCTGGTAATGAGACTAATTAAATGAGTTTATGATTGTTGGCCTTCCAATGTGCTATTTAGAGGCAAGACTCCAGATAATCCTAAAGTGGCCACTGAGTAGAAAGGAGGACTGGTGGTCTGGTGTATTCCCACACAGGTTGTTTCCTGCAGCTGCAGACTAAATCAGTGAGCTGCAGGTTTGGTAATTGCATCATGGATTGATTCTACATGGGGCGGCTTTTGTGACTGAAGTGCTCAAGAGTCTTCTGCTACAAGTGTCCCTTTTTACTGCCGAATGTTGGTACACCCAGAAAATACAGCTGTGTTTGCTGCTTTAGCACATTGGGTGTAGTAATAAAATTATATGGAAAAATTTACTTGGGTTCCTTACTCAGAGTATTAATTAGTTTGGAGCAGTTCTTAGTGTTTGAGCCCATATTCTGAGATCTCCTTAAATTATTTTTGTTTTCTTGGCCAGGTAAATCTCCTTGCCCACCTTTAAAGGAAAGAAGAGTTCAGAAGCTGCAAGAGTCGCCATGTTTCTCAGCCCAGCTGGGCAGTCCTTTACCACCAGCAAAGCGAGGAATCCAGAAATCAAAAGCATCCTCAGCAGGTACTGTTCTCAGTCTGCCTTTCAGTGAACACCCTGGGCATCTGTCAGAAGCCTTCCTAATTCACAGCAGCAGTGTAGACACGTACCAGGTAGTTTTACACCAGTTGGTGCACCAGTAGCAGTTTGGTCACGGTGGAATGAAGCTTATTACAGATGTATTATTGTATTCTTTGCAATGGATGGTTTGGTCTGTACTGCTTTTGGTTAACTTGGGCACTGATGGCAGTCTAGCTTGCATCTGTCTATCCTGCAGTTTGGCTTATCTGGAAAATGAGAGCTGCCCTGGGAAGCTCCTCGGCAGACAGGGCTTATTGCCTGAATTACATGTGACCGATCAGTTAGTTCCCAGCTGACAGGGAGACCAATCTGGTACAGATAAGACAGTTTTAAACTTTGTTCTCACGTACTTTATAGAGATTCTTGTCTCTAGTCAGGTGCAAATTAGTGTTATTTGTATGTAGAAGTTTTCTTTCGTTATCAAGTTGGGGTTTTTTTCTTGCCTTTTTTTCCTGGTACAGAGAACAAGGCTCCTCCTCAACAAGTCCTCAGTCTGTCATTCCAGCCTCTCAAGTCTGCCACAGGGAACACACCCAGTAAGGTGACCAGAGCAAAGACTCCTCAAACACCAACAAGCTCCAGTGCAACAACTCAGCCAGTGTCTGTGGAAACCTTCTCAGGACTGAGATTAAGGTCAGCAGCCCAGCACTAAGTTCTGTCTGGGGACATCGCCCTCCAGTAATGGGAGAGAAAACACAATTAGTCCAATGTCCTGCAATGCTGATCACACAAGTGGTGAGCAGAGGATTTTGGATTTGCTGTATAGACGTGGTTTAAGTGTGTCAGATAGTCATTCATCATTAAAGTATGTAACAAAGCCACAGTGTCGGCTGGTTGATCAGTAAATAGGTAACATTGACATTTGGCTCAGTGCCATATTTCTTTGTCTCTTTCCACCTTTTGACTTTTTCTGACACAAAAAGAAAGCTACCATCTTATTAGCACTGCCTTCTCTGGCATGTCCTCAGTGGTGGAGGAGGGAAGCAGTGGGCATGTGCAAAGCCCGATCATGCTCCAATTGAGGGGATTTTTCTCCATACTGAGAAGCTTTGGGAGCCACTTGTGATCCCTGTTCTTGCTGTGGCCACAAGAGGTCTCTGAATACTTGCAGTGTCTTTCCATGCCAGAAGCCGTGCTGGATTTCCAACCTGTGCTCAGACAGTTGTACTTGGTCATTCATGAAATGGGCAGAGTCAGTGCAGGCTTGGGCCTAAGTTGCAGTGTAGCTATTTGGATAAAACCCAGCGTGATCCGTAGATTTTTGTTATTTGTACAGTGTCCTGAACCGAAGGGTTTTTCAAGTGATCTCAGGGTGAAATAAGGCACAGAGGCATCTTGCAGCAAGACACAGTCTCCCCAGGAGAACGCTGGACAGTTTTGATTGTCTTTGTCCATTTATGCCAATGGATGTGTTCTCTTCTACACGCTTTTGCTTGTTCTAGAAAACCCCGTGTGTCTTCGGCTGAGATGGACAGGAAAATGGCAAACCGGAAGCTCATCCGACTGTCCCAGCTGAAGAGCAAACTTGCTGCAGAAAATCTGGAGGAAATAGACTGGGTAACATTTGGAGTCATAGTGAAGAAGGTCACTCCTCAGAGTGCAAATAATGTAAGTAACTTTGTTGTATCTCTTGCTCAGTCCAAGTGCAGTGCTGATCTTGAGAAACTCATTAGGTCTTCAACTTAACCAGCCAACTTCATGTAGTTAATGAAAAGCTGCTATGGTAAAGATCTTAGCTCCTTTGGTTTCATGTAGAAATGCTGCTTTTAGTCCTCAGCTTAAAATCTGTAGCTTATGTGGTGCAGTTGTGCCAGACACTAGTGTAAGAGATGTAGCCATGGCATAAATCTGTTTAAATCTGTTCATCCGCTGGTTATATCATCAGAACAGAACAAAATGGCCTAGGCTGGAAGGGACCTTAGAGATCATCTAATCCAACCTCCCTGTCACTAGATCAGGGTACACAAGGCTCTGTCCAACTTGGCCTTGAACACCTCCAGGGAGGGGGCAGCCACAACGTCTCTGGGCAATTTATTCCAATGTCTTGCCACCCTCATGCTGAAGAATTTCTTCCTAAGATCTAATCTAAATCTATTCTCCTTCAGCTTAAACCCATTTCCCCTTGTCCTATCAGTCAACGAGAGATATGTTAAATGCTAGCGCAGGAAAAAAGAACTGTGACTCTCAGTCTTTCTAAACAGCTCTTTTGTTTTAAATGTGCCAACACGCTCTGTTTCCATCATTTCCCTAGAAATCATTCTGTCCTAGGTGATGAGCATGTCCTGTAGGAAGTCACTGAAGAAACAGAGATCTGGATATCACAGATCTTGGTTTTGTTTGTTCAGTGGGGTAAAAATATCTTTATACAGCAAACAAGAGTGCTGTCCAGTTTTAGTATCAGGAAGACTGTTGGTAGTGGTATTATCCTGCTATTTTGGCCTCTCAAGAATCCCAGACCCAGCTGTGTGGCGCGGCTGGAGGTGTTGTATCAAACCTCTACTGAGGTTACAAATTGTGCTTTTCTAGATGAGGAAGACTCAGGAAGGGAGGAAATCAGAATAACTCTTTAAAAGCAGCAGCAGCAGGAGAGGATGCTGTCTGTGTCCCTGGGCTGAGAGCTGAAAGAAAAGTGAATGTCTGTTCCAGGGCAGAACCTTCAGCATCTGGCGGCTGAATGACCTACGGGATCTCAATCAGTGTGTCTCTCTCTTCTTGTTTGGGGATGTCCACAAAGAGCACTGGAAGACTGACCAAGGCACAGTCATCGGGCTGCTCAATGCTAATCCTATGAAACCTAAAGAAGGCTCAGATGAGGTGAGAGGGTTTTTCACTTGCCCATCAGCTTACGTAGATAAAAAGCGATAGCTGAACTTTTTCCCATAGCTGAACTTTTTTGTATCTGCTTGAGATTTGCCTTTATAACACAGATTCAGGCTGAAATTACAGCACTCTGCCTAAACAGTTTGAATTGCATTCAGGTATTTTGATGGTGTATATATTCTCCTGGTCTTCTGGAAGACTGAACTTCAAAAAGTCCTATTAAGCATCTAAAAGCAGAGTGTATTCCAAGCGTTTAATCTGTTCTTGGTAGCAGTCGACCCCTCCACAGATACAGGGAGTGTATTTTCATTACAGTTCATTCAGCTACTTCAGTGCAATACCTGCTTCACTTTAGAGGTCTCTCAAAGCTGAAAAAGGTGGGGAAGCTCATTTCTGTTTTCTAGTTTAAGTATGAGATGGGATTGCAAAATGTTTCCTGTTCTAAACTCACGACTGAGAAGAAGCAATATTTAAACAAATGGTGTATTAGGTAAAGTGATACAGAGTAGTTCACTTGTTTAATTAATTACTTTATAAATGCAGGACATAATGAATTACTTTTCTGTATGTATCAAAACATTTAAGGTGGCTTCAGTTTGCTAATAGATTTTTTTTTTAATATCTTTTTAATTGCACTGAAATGGAAACCGTTTTTACTGACTTCTGTCAAGGGGAATTTCAATCTGGTAGCTGGTGATGTAGTGCTTTGCATTTTAAGTTCTTCAAATGGAAAAATTAAGAATCTCATTAGTTATCTATTAAGCTATATAATTGCTTAAATTAACATGTATAAGCAGTATCAAGTCCTGTTGGTGAGTAGGAAGACGGATCAGATTCCATGTAAGGGCTGTTACGATGGTTCTCCTTAGATAAAATGTACACCTTTACAACTTCTTTAAAACTGACTTCTCAGAGTGTTTCTTACCAGCAGACACAACTCCTAGTACCTTTGGCTGTGTGAAGTAGACACTCTTCTTGCACGGGAGTCAGTTTTGTTTGGACATAGACATACAGAGAGGGACAGAGAGCTCTAGGCCATCTCGTCTTCTCATCTACTGCTGAATGTGGTTGCCATGATGACAAGAAAGCCAAGTGGTTGTACAGAACCATCATTTTTAACACAGCTAGATCTGCCTTTGCTGGTCCTTGGTTTCCTGAGGCTCTGAGCATAGAAATACATCTTTTATCTCTTTGCGAGAAATAAATTATTTTTTTTTCAATGGCGTCTTTTCTCTGCCTGAACAGGACGTGTGGTTTTCTTAAACCAAAGTTGCATTTTAAAACTACATTGTTAATACCAGAGGTATGAAACTGGACCAGAGCTAAACCAGTAACACCTAGAGAGAAGCCTGTCCAGTCTTCCTCAAGGCATGTTCTGATTTATTTCTAGGTGTGTTTGTCTGTTGACCATCCCCAGAAGATCCTACTCATGGGTGAAGCTCTGGACATGGGCACTTGCAAAGCCAGGAAGAAGAATGGTGATCCTTGTGCACAGATTGTGAACCTGGTCTGTATCTCTGTAGTTAGGACATCCTCAAACTGTTGGTATAAATACGTCTGCTGATTTTGTCCTGATGCTTTGACTCTTTGACTTGTTTCTGGATCTTGACTTGTAACTAGCTAAAGTGGGTGCAGAAACTGCAAAATGAAACCCAGAGAAGCTGCCTTTCTGATGGGTGCTGAAGCAGAACCATTCCCTAAACACAAAGTTGGTGCTGCTATGAAAAGAGATGGTCTTGACCCATGACTGCCACCATCTCCACACCCTTTCAGTCTTCTTTGTGGCACTGCCAGCTTCCACACACTGCACTAGAGAACTTGCACAAGATAAAAGAATAGGAAGTTCTTCTTGGGAATGGTTGCGTTTTTTGGAGATGGTTTTAACCCAGTGAGGTCCCTAGTCTAGTGCCTGCAAGCTGACAGGATTTTTATACCTGAATATGGGGCACTGGAGAAGAGAAGAAAAAGGTACTGGGATTCTTCTTTTAGGGACAGTAGTAACTTGTGGCTTATGTCACGTCATGGCTATGTTGGGGTTATGACACCTGAAAGGAACCCTGTCTGAGTTTGAAGGGCTATTGTAAGTAGGGTAGCACTTAAAAAAAGGAGGGGAGAAAAATGAAGGAATGAAGAACCAGGGAAGAGCTTAAGGTGTGTGGAGTGAGAGGAAGACAAATACAGAAGGTACTTGTAGAAAACAAGGCAGTGGTTGCAGACCCCCTTCAGGAGGTAGCTGTGCACAAGGCTGTCAACATCAGTGAGATGTTCCAGTGCCACCTGAAACAAATCGTAGATGGAGGCTGTGTGGCAGAACCACCTCATGAAGAAATTGGCTATCTCTTTAATTAGGGATAAAAAATGTTTGATTGTGGGGTAACTGTAGTTTTACAAATCTTGGACAGATGAATATCAATGAGAGTGGAGTTAATATTTTTGGTAAAAAGTTAAAGAACACCCTGAGTGAGTGCATTTATGGCACTGCTGTCTCTGCCTGGCAAGCTTATTATCGTCAGTTCTCAATTCCCTCAGACTGCCACTGAAAACTGATAAATTAATTTGAAATATGTGCATGAAATATCTTGCTCTGGCTTTCCTTTGTGTTCATACCAGTAAGAAAATTGAGTACAGTTCAGAGTCAAGAGTACAGAATCTGGGCAAGAGGATCTGGGACATCAGTTGACTTGACTTGAGCCAAGAAATAGCCTTAAAATTCCTTGATGCCCAGCTTTTTTTCCAGTGATGATTATAGGCAGTTTTAGTTTTGTCTTTCATTGCTGGAGTGTGAGCATATGTTTGTTGACTTGGTCAAATGCTGGAGTACTGCAGTAGAGATGTTTCTTCAGTGTATCCATAGAAGGATGCATGTGGGTGAGAGGAATGAAATCAATTGTAATTGCTACTGTTCTGCAACAGGTTTCTCCCATTTTTTTTCAGAATGACTGTGACTATTGTCAGTATCACATACAATCCCAGTACAAGAAGCTCAGCTCGAAGCGGGCAGATCTGCAGTCCACCTTCTCTGGTGGCCGCATCCCAAAAAAAGTTGGTCGAAAAAATCCCAGTTTGAAGGAGAGGCTGTGCCAGGATGGGTTTTACTATGGAGGTGTCTCTTCAGCAGCATATGCAGCCTCAGTGTAAGATAAACCACTTGTTTCCCTCGCCTTTGAACACAGCTTCCCTTCCACACACAAGTGAGCCTGAAGCCATCTCTAAGGGGGTCTATTTACTTAGAGATCTCTTTGACTTAACTACATTCACCAAGTAGGAATAAATGCCCCACACTTGGTGTAATCTTCCCAACCCCCCAGAGCTGCTGTTTAATAGGAAAATGTGAACAGTCAGCGCTAAGATGTGGCAAGGGTTGTTTTTGCCTGCGAGTACTGCGTTGTGAAGCCAGGCAGCATTGTGTTTCACTAGAGGAAAGGAACTTCATCATGAGATCGCAAGCACTCCAGTCTCTGAGATGAGTATTTTTCAGTGCCGTTCCCTTACTGTGTTTAGTCCCAGACTCAGTGTATTCTGTATTTCCTCCTCCTCTCTTCCTTGGCCGAAAAAGTCCAGTATCGCTGTGTGTAAGGAAGAGGCAGTAGTACACCCTGTGTGTTAGTAAGTGACCAAGATCAGTCTGCATGACATAACTCGTGTGGAGGTGCCAGGTCTGTCAACCAAACTCCACCGCAGACAGCTGTGGAAAGACTTGAGTCCCAGCTGGATCAAGCCCTGTGATTGCACACAGCTTTCATTCCCTTACCACTGCCTTTCTATAACTGGTGTGACTCCACAGTAATGAAGCAGTTCCAGCATCCTCTCCATCCCTGGAACTAACTGTGACCAAAGTTGAGCTGTTACCTATATTTAATTTTCTCTAAACGAATAGGGAAATAAATATCTCAACCCAAGGAGAAATGGGAGTTCCTAAACATTGTGCTAGAATTTGGTTTTTAGATCCACATCTTTCCCAAAGACAGAGAGATGACAGGCACCCTTTAGTGTGGCTGGAGTTTTGTTGAAGCACTGGGCTATCATTCCAACTCCTACTCTTGCTCTAAACATGGGAAAACTCTGATGCTTTGTTTTTGTTTCCTCTTTCTAGTGCAGCTGCAGTGCCAAAAAAGAAGATTCAAACCACTCTCTCCAATCTGGTCGTGAGAGGAGTTGATGCAATTGTCCAGGAAACCAGGCAGAAAATTGGTACCTAATTACCCATGTAGTCTTTTCACCCTCCAGATATTTCCAGTGTGACGTGTAGATGTGTCCCAGGACCCCCCTACTCACTGAATAAATCTGGCAATTGGTTTGTTACGGCGATAGCCATTTGTGGGCTGCTTTCTCAATTGATCAAATCTCCTCTTCCCTCTTGAGATCACAGCTGCAAGGCAAATGTAACTAAGCAACTGTGTAGCTCTGTGCATCGTTTTTTCATCAGCGACCCTGAGTTAAGTCTCTTGTTCTGTCTTTGGACAATGACAGAAGATCTTTGCTAGATTAATGGGAATTGGAAGTTTGAGAACTTTGAACGAGAGAATTTATTTTATTTTATTAAAATAAATTATTTCTGTCGATCTTGAAAGCTTCTAAGGAATACTAAGTATAGTTCAGTCACATCTGCAATGCAGGGGACCTCCTGAGTTATCCATCCTATTTCTAGTGCTTTTCTTCTGTGATCTTCAAAGCAGGTCTCTTCTGTAGCCTTTGGGATGTCACTGATCTCTGCCTCCATTTCGTTTCTGTAAAGTACTTCATATTACACCCTCTTTGTGCTCCATGGAGAGCAGATGGCAGGTTATTTTAACTATGTGCTCCAGATGACAATTAGATGTCTTACGCACATCTTTCAGTTCCCTCGGTTGCCTCCGTTTCAGACATCGTTGTGTTTGTCCTGTCTCTAGCTTTTAGCTGCTCTTAATTCTTCAAGGATAAGATGTGGTGGTTTCAGGGCTTTTGGACATTCTGAAAGTAGGAACAGGGGAAGCCAAGGCTGATGAGGACCTGACTGACTGGTGAAATTGCTGAAAGGGTAGAAATGCCTTCATGATGTTCTCTGCGAAGACAAGGCCTTGGGCAACCAAATGTAATGTAGAGGTTGGCCTTCTTTGGAGGGGTACTCACTCAGGTGACCCCAGGGGTTTCTTCTAACTTGGACTACAGCTATAAAGCCAGGTCTGCTTCCCTTCCTGGCTCCATATCTGTTGTATTTCCACCTCTTCCCTTCCAGGTGCAGCAAAGAGACCCATGCAGTGTTCTGAGGAATTCAAGGAACTGCTGGCACAGCCAACCTTTGGAGCACGAAACCTCTGCAAACACTGGACCAAAGCAGGTATTGTCCTTTTGCCTGAAGGGAACCCCATTCCTGAAAACACTCAACTTCCTTCTGAGCAAACACTAGTGGCTTTTTGTTTTGGTTTGGTTTTATTTTCCCAGATACTGAAAAGAAGCAAGAGGCCAATTTCCAGTCAGTCTCTGCTTCAGCACTGCTCAAGCAACAGAAACAGAAATTGCTGGAGGCCAGAAAAAAGCGATCTGAGGAGATTCAGAGGCGGTAATACATACTGACTTTCACAGGAAGGGTTCTATTTTTGGGCCCCTAAGTATAACTGTGGGAAGTACTTTAATAAAACCTTTCTTTAAATAGAAATACCCCAGTTTTCAGTAGCTAGAACCAAATGCTCCCGCTCAGTGCAACTGGAAGGCTTGATGGGTCTTCTGAACCTTAAGACTTGCCAAGTGTTTTGTGCATATATCTTGTTACCAAACTTAAGAACCACCTCAGAAGAGGTACCCTAGGTGAGACATAGCTTGAAAAGGCTCAACAGGAGGCAAAACAGAACCTGAATGAGAATAATAAAACTGGGCACAGTCATGATGATATTTTCCCGTAATACCGATCCAGCCTACAACATTGTATTTCAGGGACTTTCTGAGCTACAGGTGGTGTCTGTCACAACGTCTCTGAAGGCTGGGGATTTTTTTCCCATGAGCCTGTCCAACCTCTTCATCATGACCTATATAAACCTAAGCATTTATGTGACTCCTGTGATGAGGAGTCCCACTGCTTAACTGCCTGTTCTACAAAGAAGCCCGTTTTTGTGCTTTCAGCTCCCACCTCCAAGATCCATTTGATGCTTCTCTCTAGTTTTTTTTGTTGTTGTTGTTTTGGAAAGCAGTTATTCATGCACTGCTTCTGGTGACATCTTCAAGTCACTTTTGATTTCAGCAACCCAGTGAGTTCCTTAATTACCAGTCTTGTTTTCCTCTCCTGAATAGCTACATGATTTTCCATGATAAAAGGCCAATTAGTGAAAAATCAGTCTGCATCCCTTCCACTCCTATCTGTTTCTTAAACCTTTCTGTCTCTTTGACTTTTCTCCCTATTTGAAAGGATTGTTCTTGTCTTACAAAGGTTTCTCCAGAACACAAGTAAAGCCGGCAGCCCTGCTTTGCCGTCCTCTTCCAGACAGTCCTTGCGCCATTCCCCAGTGCCTGGGGCAGAGTTTCCCAAAGCTGTGAGAATGTCAACGCTTCCAAAGCCCAGGCTAGGCACAGGCTTCTCAGAAGGAGAAGATATCCTCTTCTTTGACAGGTCTCCACCTCCACCACCAAAGCTAGACAGCTTGGCAGAGGCCAAAAAGGTAACAGCTCTTTGAAGCTTTTAAGTATTAAGAAGGGGAGGTTAAGGGAGGTTTGGGTTGTGGTGGTAGAGGAGTCTTTGATCAGATACAGGCCAGCTGAGTTCTGATGTCAGTGAAGTTTCTGATTTGTGGGATCAGACTGGCCTACATTACAGTATGCAAGAAACCTGCAGTTCCTGACAGCTGTTAGTAGCAAGGTCTGTGCTGCCATCTTGCCCATAGTCAACCTCCAGAGCAGCTGAACAGCTACGAAAGGAGGGGCCTATCTGTGTGACATTTGGCTACTGGAGCTGGGGTCTCTTGCTTGTTCAAAATCCACCTGAGTTGCTCAGAAGTGAGGAGTTATGGTCTGTCTCCTGTCTGCAATGCTCATGAGCTCACTCTGTCTTCTCTGAAGGCTTGTGTCAGTGGCTTCAGTGACACTTCTGGCAGTTTCAGCTAATGCCAGTTAGGGATGGACAGGATACAGAGCAGCTTCCTGGGATGGACCTGGAGAAAGGGAGATGGGGAGATAGGGCATCTCATTTAAATCATGAACCTGCTGCTAAGCTTTTTGCTGAAGAATCACTTGCTTATGCATGCTGGCAGATTCACTGAGTAGAACTGACTCCATTCTTCACAACCTGACACAGCCTGTCACCCCTTGGGCAAATTACCTTTCGAGAGCAGTTTGGAGTAGCTGTGTGGACATCCTTGCATTTCATGCAGACAGGACAGAGCTTCTTTGTCCATTGGTGGTTGCTCTTTGCTCTTGTGTTTTGGGGGTTTGGGACATCTTAAAGCATCAGGTTGTGGTTAGGTCCTGGACTAGGACAGGATGTGCTGAAGTGATTTTTAGAGGAGAAAGGAGAGCAAGGCCTGTTGCTATTGACTGTTTCATGACCATGAAAACCCTTAAGTGCTGGGAAGGAGCAGGGTTCCTTTTCTGTTTGCCAGGTAAGCAACAGCAAACTAAACCAGTTTAGCTGCTTTGTGCCATGAGTTTGGGTAATTTTGCTTTCTAGCCAAAACAGACTGCATCTTTCAATCTGTTTGCGTTTGTTAAAGAAACTTTTCCAGTAAGGAGGGAGAAGTCGTCTTATTCTGGGAGTGCGAATCATTGTATGCAGTTTTCTATTAATTACCAACTATTACAAAATTTGTGTGGCAATCTCAAGTGATTTGATTGCTCTGGAAAGCTTACTGATTCATAAAGCAGTCACAGCACAGCTGCAGAGATATAAAGCCTGGCAACACCCCTGGAGAAGTGATTTTTATGGTTTGGGAAGCCACAAGAGGTTGGGTGATGGTGGTGAATAAGGCGTACAGCAGAGCTGGGAATTTTGTTGAGCCTCTCTTCAGCCAGCTCTGTGCTCAGCCAGTGGATCTTGTCTCCTCCATTTGACAGACTTCCTCTGCTACTTCTGGAAGTAGGAGCATGGGAGCCAGACTGGTCACCAACACATTCTCTTCTCTTTCCTGTTTTCTAGCTGGCTGCAATACACCGGCTACGAGCAAAAGGCCAGATTCTTGCCAAAACTGACCCGAACGGTGTCAAGAGGAAAAGAGCTGATGTTGATGATGTCCTAGAAATTGTTGAAAGAGTTGAGAAAAATGTTGCTCAGCCACAAAGTGCAGAAACAGAGAATGGTATGTAATGTTAGATTCTAGAATAGAAAAAATACACTTCTGTCCTGCTGAAGAGAGCACTGGTTGCTGGGTTAATGGTTTAATTGCTGTACCAAAAAGCAGCCAAGTTAGGTCTGTTTAGAACTTTAAAGATTTGTTGCAAAGGTTAAACAATCTCTGATGCTGGGGAGAGAGAGTGAGATGTAATCTCTGATAGCTCCCTTTCTTCATCTCTCTTCCCTTTCTTCATCTCTCTTCCCTTTCTTCTGGCACTTGAGCATCTGTAATGCATGGCTGTCTTAAACAAGGGAAACCAAGAAATAGTCCCACCTGGGAAAGTATATGAATTTTCTGTGGGAGCTTGAGTTTGCCTGCTGGTGATTTACTGTGTGATCTTGGATGAATTGCTTAATTCCCTTTAAAGTTTCTCCATCAGTCAGGGAGGCAGCACTGCTCGCTCCCCTGGAGTAATGTAAAATTTCCTAGTGCAGTGCTTTGAGAGAAGATGCAATGTTATTAAAAAGCGCTTTTATTTTTTCTGAAGCCATATTTGAACTTGGTTTCATGTTCTCCTGAAGTATGAAAGGTTGCTGTTTGAGTGGAACATCTGCCTGAAACACCTGAGACTTTCAAAATCTCCCACAGTGATCACTCATAGAGATCACAACCTTGTTTTGAACTTGGTCTCCATAGGACTGAGCCTTTTTGTCTCCCTAGATATGGATGAACTGGAGCCTGCCCAAAAGAAACGGCGTGAACAGCTGGCCTATCTGGAGTCAGAAGAGTTCCAGAAAATCCTGAATGCCAAGTCCAAGCACACAGATGTCCTGAAAGAGGTATGGCCTCAACCCAGCCATGACTGGGAGCTCAGAACTAGGGAGCTGTGTGGAGTCCCCATGATAGCAGCATGAAGCAGGCACTGAAACATGTCTTGGGCATGAAATCATCTCTGAGCATGCAGGGCACAGTGCCTGCAAGTCAGCAGTACTGCCATATCCATGGTAAGGTCATATGGCCATCATATTTTTGCTGTGTTTGGAAGAATCGGTGAGGTTTCCTTGTTAGTGGATGGTCAAAGAAGTCCTTTTGCCTTAAAACCATATTAGCCACATGCCTATTTCTTCCCTCATTTCTTGACGTCTTGGCCATGTAAAGGCTGCTGCTGCCTTCATCTGGAACTCATGTGAGTTGTGGAGCCTGTGAAATGCCAGCAGTTTTGTTTCTCCCATGGGGCTCTTTGCTGAGCATCTTCCCAGGGATGCAGCACCTCCAGTTGCACAGAGCTCTTGTCTTTGATACATTTTATTGGTATGAAGTCCTAGTTGTTTTAAGGTCTTCTGAAGAGTAATATTTTTGTCTAAGAAGCAATTCTATTCATTACACCTGCCTACCTGACCTCTCCCTGTGCTCCCTGTCCTCAAAGGGACATGCTTGTTTCAGTAGCACACGGTCTTGTTAAACTCTCCCAACTCATACATCTCAGAAGGGGCTCCTTCCAGTGCTGGTGAAGCACAACAGGTGCGCTATGTGGATTTTTGAAGCAAGAGATATTTGGTGTTTCTCTTGCTCCCAGCCTGCAGTCTCCTTCAAGCAGGCCTGGTAGTAATTTGCCCTAAGGCTGTTTATGAAGTGGCTTCTGCAATCTTTGTGTCCCCACAACCCTTTTTCTGTGCCACTGCAGGCTGAGGCAGAACTGCAGGAGCAATACTTTCAGCCACTGGTGAAAAAAGAAGAAATGGAAGAGAAGATGAGAAGCATTAAAGAACTGAAATGTCGAGTTGTGACGTGTAAAACGGTGAGTGAAGAGGAGCCAGGGTGACAGTGGGGTGTGAGTTATACAAAATGATACTGGACCATCCTGCAGACTCCCATCTGTCGCTCCTTAGGCCATAGTCCAGTAGAGGGATCAAATGGAGATCCATTTAGTTCCTTAGGCCTGTTGCCAAGAGCGGCCCCTGCACTGAGTGACTGAGATGTGAAGACACTGGCAAGGCCAGTTTCAGTGCTGTGCTGAACATCACAACTCCAGGCTTATGCCAGTGGCTTCCTTGGGTATTGGTGTCCTGGAAATATTTATCAGTTTCTTCCCTAAGTGCTTTGTACCAGGACCCTAAGTTCCCTGTTTTACAAGGCTCAATAAGCAAAGTTCCTTGAAACCATAACTCTGGGTTGGGATTCCTCTATCTGTATTTCTGGGGACTTTGCCATCAGGAAGAGGAGTGAAGCTTTGATACGGTCCCAAATATCCCAGAAGTTACCTCCCATTTCCAGAGTTTCAGTCCCTGCTGGACTTTTCCTCTTGCTGCCTTTCCTGTCTGTTTTGAGGCTGCACAGAGGTCCACTTTGTGCCCCATGAGGTTCTGGGAGCAGAGCCATGGGGTGGTGGCAAAGAGGGGAGGATGGCATTAGAAGGAGCAGTGACTGGGGTGATGATCTTTGAGACTGGTGGATTCCTCAGGGTAGGAGAAGACAGAAATGCTCTCCTCTGGATGTTCAGTTGTCAGCAACCCACAAAACATGTCTCGCACCTTGACAAAGCACTCACAGCTCTTTCTGCTCCGTGACAGTGTAATTACACCTATTTCAAGCCTCTGGAGACATGTGTGCAGGACAACCACGACTACCACTGGCACGATGCTATCAAGAGATTTTTCAAATGTCCCTGTGGAAACCGAGCTATTTCCCTTGACAGGCTCCCAAAAAAGCCCTGCAGGTAAGAAATGAGCCTTGTGGAATAGCAGCTGGGGCTTTCTACTGTCCATTTACATGTAATGAGCTGGGAGTCACATAAGCATGTCCTAAACCAGGAATATTAGCCCTTGTGCTAAGTGGTGTGGGGCTAGTTTTGGACCCCCTCCTACTGTGCAGCAAGCACACACCACAGTGATCCTCACCTGCCGTCTTCATCTTTCAGTACCTGTGGCCTCTTCAAGTGGGAGCGAGATGGGATGCTAAAGGTAGGTGTGAACCAGCAGTTTCCAAGCACCTCAGTTCTCTGGCTGCTTCTCTTGGTACTTTTGTCCCACGCTTTGCTTCAGTGGTTTTACGAGCTCCCAGCAAAACCAAGCAGCTCTGTGTTTTGTCAGATACATACAGGTACCTGCAGGCTGTGTTTTAATGGACTTTCTCTTGCTTTCTCTTGAAGCTTTGTTTTATTTAACTGTGGGGAATTTGCTTTTGACCAAAGTTGTAAGAATTCAGAAAGTCAGGGTTCCTAGAGTGCCTGTATTTAATCAGCTAATTTAGCCCTACCACAACTCCTGTCAAAGAAATGTTTGGGAGACATCTTACCACACGTTTAACCTCTTTTCTCTGTGGTTCATATTTCTAGGAGAAAAAAGGTCCGAAGATTGGTGGAGAAACACTTTTACCAAGAGGAGAGGAACAACCAAAATTTCTCAATAGTCTTAAGTGACCCAGAGTTGATTTATTTTTTTTTTTCATAACATAAGGATTGATTTCTGTGTCTAGAGCAGACATTTCTTTACTGGAATGCCAAGAGGATTCTGGGTTTAGGGATGGATGAGTAGGGGAGTCAGTTCTCCTGTTGAGAAAGACATCCACAAAGTCTCCACCAGTGGCATGAATATTCAGCTTTGATCTTTTTAAATTTGACTGAATAAGGCTGCATGTCAAATATACATTCATGACTGTTCTTTCCTATTAACAACTTGTTTACAAGATTTGACCTAGAACAGAGATAGATAGAGCAGAATTTCTCCCAAGAAATCCCTAAAGACCCTGCCCTTTATGTTGAAGGGCTCATCAGACTTTTAAGTGGCAAATCATGAACTGTGAGGACTGTAGACTCTGTAAGCACTTGTGAAGTTCATACTGGGGTGTGTGAATGCCAGCCTGTCGAGGTTTTTCAGCCATTGGCCGAAAAGGGGTGTGAGAATGTTGTAGGCACAGAGCAGATTTTGTTGGTTACAAAATTACTCGCTTTGAACTCTGAAGAGTAGATGTCAAACAGTTCCCAAGTTGTGTCCTTGGCTCAGGTGTTCAAAAGCTCTTCAGTGGCTGTGGCATTGCAAGCCAGTGGTGCTTGCAGCACAGACTGCCAGGATCTCTTGGGAAAGCCTACCACAGCCCAGGCTGGGTTCCCAGCACCATCCTCGTGGCTACAAACCTGCAGCTCCCACTTTGAAAAGCTTTTTAATGAATTTGGCACTGTTTTGTGAGTTATTTTAAAGAGCTGAGCAACTACATTTAATAGCTTTTACCCTTTTTCTCGCATTTTAAATTTCCTTGAAATCCTTCCCAGTTGTCACCGTGTCAACTTTGGCTGCTGGCCCAGCTGCCTGGGGGCAGTAGCTGTCTCAGACCAAGAAGGACCAGGTCTCGAAGGGGCGGTTCCTGAGAAGGGTAATCTTCATACAGGTGTTTTTCTGGAAGCGCTTCCTGTAGGAATGCCTGTGGCATTTGGCCAGCTTTTCCAAGTACTCATCCTTCTGCTGCTCTGGCTCATTCCCAGTAGGATCATGGTATTTTTAAGTGCCTAAAAACACCAGTACCTCAGTGATTTGGTGAAACTGCCACCACCAATCTCAGGTGTCCCAGTGGCCTTGCCAGTACGTCTTTTGTTTGCTCGCACAGGGGCTGGAAGAGAAATAAATTGCTTCATTTGAAGCAGCTGGACAGATTTACCTCAGTATTCTGCAGCCTTCATCTTCTACTGGTGCTTTTGCTGGGCACGTGATGTTCATTTCAGTCCCATATCAACAGCATTTGATGGGTGGGGTGTCACTGGTACGTGGCTGTAACTGTGACATTGCTTGGCAACGTCTCCTGTTGATTCCTCATTCAGAATAAATACAGTGCATAATAAAATGCTCCCTGGGTTTGTATGGTGTAAGGTCTCTGAGGAAGATGATGAGTTGCTACCTCACTATCTTCATTTGCCCACGAGCTTCATGATGAATCACCAGAAGGAGTTGGTCTATGGTCTGTAACTCTGGGAGTCCTATTTTGTCAGTCAAGAATTTCTCAGCTGGAGTCCACAAAAACAGCATGAAATTCCACCTCACTGTCAGCCTTCAGCCAGCATGTTGAAAGCTTCAGGCTTTTTCCAGTTCCTGTCTCCTTGGCCAAGAGAAAGATTTCTGCAGAAATTAAGGTGTGGAAGGTGGGCTTCACCTGCTACTGTGACACGTAGGAAAGGTTCACACTGCCTTGGGAGCCAGGGACCACGTCCTTGCCTGCAAACATCAGATGAAGAAACCAAGGTTAAGCCCCAGCACTAAACAAGGAGGTGGGGGACTGATGTAATAGATTTTATGTGCCTCAGTCTATTTTTGGAGGTACTTTTGTGCCAGAGATGGCTCCAGCCCAGCAGAAGCAGGCAGGAGGGGAGCTACCTGCTGGGACGTGGCTGCCACATGAGTGCAGAGGGAGGAGCTGGGAGGCAGAGACCCCTGAGAGACAGCTCAGGCACGACCTGATGAGCCCAAGATGGATCTGTGCTGTTACTGAAGCTGGCCCAGTTTTGGGAACATGATACAAAGACCTCCAACCTCACACCAAAGAAGCCCAACCACCTGACAGACTGGCATCTTCAAGAGAGCAGCCACCAGGTCGAGGGACGTGAGTCTGCCCCCGCGCTACCCGCGGGTGTGAGTCATTAGACTGGATTCACATCAGAGACCGCGCTGCTGCTGTTGGTGTGGCTGGTGAATCCAGACAGCTCTGTTGCTGAACTGGCCGTGTCCCCTAAATCATTAAGCAAAATGGTACTGGAAATAACAGTGCAGAACGTGTGTGCTCAGAGCCATTACTAAGATCTGCGGGGTAATAAGCTGATAAATCAGCCCTTTCCTCAGCCAAATTGTCACCTGTCTGCAAGGCTGTTTCTCCAGCTCCAGACTGCCCAGTGTGTACAGCAAAATGGGCAGAAGGATATATCCAGCTTTTCTTGGAATCGCCCTCTACACACTGAGGATTGGGTTTTAGCTCTGTAAACACCCTGCCTCTCCTCAGGTACTGCTGAAATGTTCATTCAGAGCACTTCACCCTGCTGCCACAAACTCTTGGAGTCGCCTTCTCTGGAGGCTTTCAAGACGGGTCTGGATGCATGTCTGAGTGATCTGCCCTAGTTTTGGTCCTGCTCTGGCAGGGGACTTGGACTTGATGATATTTGGAGGTCCCTTCCAACCCCTAATATTCTGTGATCTTTCCTTGGATTTTACAAACACTTGGAGGATGATGAAACCTTTATTTTCTCCCTCTGCAGTAACCAGTTTAGGTTTAACTAACTCTCATGTAAAACCAGGTGTGGTTTAATTAACTCTCAAGTAAAATCAGCTTAATGAGCACTTAACACCCTTTCACAATAAATGCACTACTGCAGGGCCTTTCTTTATGCCCATCAGTGTTTCATAAGAGAGGCTGTGCAATGGTCTCTTAGGCCATCATGTGGAGCTCCTGTGGCCAGCTGGCCTCACCCAGTCCTTTTACATCATTTTATTTTTCCCAGCTCACTTGCTGCCTGGTTTTCCCCTCCCAAAATTAAGATTATATAGGGCAAGAGTGCAGGCAAAACTTTTCTTCTGTGCTCTTGTTCAAATATCCTAGGTAAAGCTGCGTGGCAGATCCTGTTTTATTTTGCTCTGGGATGTCCACCTCATGGTAGGTGCAAGCGGGGTGCTCCACTGCTGGCTGAAGACAGCAGCTGGAGGCTGTTTCCTCTTGTCCTATCCCTTGTTACTTGAGAGAACAGACCAAGTGTGAGAAGGTTTCCCACGAGCCTCCTTTTTTCCAGGTTAAACAATCCCAGTTCCCTCAGCTGCTCCTCCTAAGGCTTGTTCTCTAGACCCTTCATCAGTTCTGTTGCCCTTCTCTGGACATGTTCCAGCACCTCAGTGTCCTCATAGTGAGGGGCCCAGAACTGAACCCAGTATTTGAGGTGTGGCCTCACCAGTGCCCAGTACAGGGACACCACCCCTCTGGTCACACAGTTTCTGATCCAGGCCAGGATACCATCGGCCTCCTTGGCCACCTGGGCACACTGCTGGCTCATGTTCAGCTGGGTGTCAACCAGCACCCCCAGGTCCCTTTCTGACAGCAGTTTCCATCCCCTCTT
>JANIJG010013845.1:20160-47643 GCA_024611175.1 Megaceryle torquata
TTTTTGCGCGGGGGGCGGGCAGGTACGGGGGCCGGAATTTTTTAGGGAAACTCTTTTAATTTTGTTTGTTTTTTTTTTTTTTTTTTTTTTTTTTTTTTTTTTTTTTTTTTTTTTAGTGTCACATATTTTTTTAGATGCCAGGTAGACAGGACAGATTCCTTCATTGTATTGATGATAAATAGAGACGAACTGCCAAGTGCAGAACAGATTGACCTTAATGGAGATCTCTGTCTTCTGCCTGAGGCCAGGACCCCTGATTGTTCCTGCTGTGAAATGGCCTCCAAGAGGTTTCTCATCAGGTCTAGGCTTTGGCAATAACTCTACATCCTTGAGGACCCCATGGCCTTATCAGAGCATCTCTGCCAGTGTTCGATTAATAGCAAGTCATTGTAACAACAGCTGCTAGTTTTGTACACCTTATTGCCACTTTTATTATTACTATTTTATTAATTTTGCAGGGTCAGACAGAAACATCCATCCTTGGCTCTGACCTTGGCATCTCTGTGTCATATGCCTCTATATCTCTGCACACTCCTTGCTTTTAGGTCTAGTTGTATAGAGGAAAACTGTGTAAAGACCTCAGAGGCAACTGCTGCCCACTGCATGCTGCTCTTTCCATTTCTCCTTTCAGGATTAAATCAAACTCTCACTAAACACAGTGGAAAAGCTGCTTTTAACTTTGGTAGTTGTCCCAAGTTGTTACCAAAAGCATAGAAGAGGTGTATTAAAGCATAAATGAATTTTCCTCAAAGGCAACCTTGTTTTGTGAGTGGCTGAGCATGTCCTGCTGCATAAGAAGCACTCTCAATTTCTCTTGGGTTCAGTGGGAGCTTTGGTGTTCAGCTTGTCCTGGGAGGTGCCCAGCTTTGGACAGGATGGGACCTTTCTGTTTGGTGAACTATTTGGGATACTAATGCTGAAATACATTCATGTAACTGTTTGAATTCCCAGGTCATGCAGTTTATCTAGAGATCTGCTCAGAGGTGAGTGTGAAATAATAATGCTTTGCACTTCCTGGGTACCTTTCATCTTTCCAAATATTTATTAATTAGCCCTCAGAACACCCCCATGAGGCAGATAAGAGTTGGATGGCTACAGATCCTTTCATGCACCAAGCAGCTGTCTGGCTGTATAAAACAACACTGTCCACGGTTTGGGGCAGATTAGGAAGTAGATAACAAACCTGTATCTTGTTGAGGGTGCAGGGAGAATTTAGCTAGGCAGAATTTAATTACCACTACTGGAGTCTGGCCAGCAAGTCAGGGCTTGCTTCCCTCCTTTCATTGCTTTCACCATGGAGTCTGTAACTCCATCTGGTTCACGGCCTGCTCAAACGATGATCTTGCATTCTTGTCTGGCTTGAGTGGGTGTAGAGCAGGGACCAGAGAACCCTTCCTGGGACTCTGCATGTGTCTTTTTTTTCTGCAAAGAGTTGCCCCAGTGTCTTGTATCCTGGCAAGCAAAATTCCCTGCTTTACATTGAGATTCCCTCTCTGGTATCCCCAGGGTAATTGGAGCTGCAGAACACGAATTCCCTTTTGTTTGCTTTTGCAGCCTGTAATTCTAGAGCATAAAAATGTTGAAACTAGAACTCAGATTTTACCTATTTTGTGTTAATGCTTTTTATTAAGTCTCCAGGCTCTCTTAAAAGCTTCATAGAGAGCAATTTATTGTAAAGCTACACTTACTGTATTTTATGTCCACTGTAATTGCTTGTTTCATCTAATTCAGATTTTACTTGTGTATAACAAAGACTAGGCCAAGATAGGAAGAGATAAAATATTAATTAGAAAGTTTTGGAATTAAGATTTTAAACATACATATGATATATATACTATTTAGAAACAGATTTGAGAGGACTTATGCAATGTGCTTTAATCAAGTTTTTAAAAGAAAATGACCAGTACATCAAATCTTGAAAAGGAATTAACCAATAAATCAAATCTGGAAATTAAAGTGACAGATAAATCAGGTCTAAAAAAACCCAAATAACCAATATGTCAAATACATGGTGTATTTATTAAAGTAAGGATTGCTTGTATGTGACTGAATTTGCATGCTACAGTCATGCAGTTAAATACTTGAAATCCTTCAATATAAAATTATATGTGCAGGTGGGCACACACATGTCTCTATATATGTACACAAAGTAAACACACGTGTCTATTTGCAGTGTTCTGAGCCACACTAGCAGCATATGGTATTTGCTGAAGTCTTCTAGGTGTACCTAGGATTTCAGTTTGAAATCTCTCTGTCTCAGTATTCACGTTACTAGACCTGAACAGCTCATGATTCCATCTATTTTAAAAGTGGTAATTGTTAGTGTAGCCCAGATTTTAAAAACGATGTGGCATGCCTTGTTCTGAAAGCTTTTTGCTTTTGTTTTCTGATTCTAATTGTACACTAGCAGCAACACAACTCCTTTGGCTAATTCAAAGGATTTTGATAGACAGCTTGGGACCAAAGTGTATTTTCAAGATCAAGACTATAAAAATCTCACTATGGAAAATCATCATTTACCTCACTGACTTTGATTTACATCTATGTTACAGAGCCATGTAATTTAAAATAAGATGACCTAAATTGTCCTATAATAATGTGGGCATGAACAGATACTCCTGGTGGCAGAGTTTCTCTGTTGCTATACCAAATGAAATCTATCTTTTTAGTGCCAATCAGTTAGGCATCATTAACCCTTTAAGAATGTTATTAGCATTCTCACAAAGCTTTTTATCATGTAACAAATGTTTTCAGACTAAACTTGTTGAGGTCAAAGAATCCAAGCCAGTAAGATATAGGACTTTTTTGTCCTCAGCAATAATATGTGTATACTCTCCATCATGCCAAATATAAATTATTAGCAGTGGGTTTTAAAGCGCTTGTAAAAATGTAGTATTTATGTTAAAAAACAGTCCTTCATAAGCTGTCCTAACTTCTACTGGAAATGTGTGCTACTCCCCCTCATCCCTTTTTTGCTCTATAGTGGAAAAAGTTGCTCCGTGCATACATCCTCCAGGACCCAGGAGTGAAAATTGCTTTGCATTTGCTATTACATTATTGTTCTCTCCATTCTGACTTTTTTTTTTTTTCTCAGTTCATGTTGAGTTTTTTTGCAATAAGAGTATTTTTGAATTGAATTGAAAAGTAGCATATTAAAGAACTGGTTCTCATAGCTGTTTATGTCCTTTCATCCAAAGAAGTGTGAGAAAACCAATCAAGGCTTCAGATTGACATGCTAAAGCAAGAGCTATCAGAGAAAGCATCTTGCCATTGGAGTGTTGAATATTTGCTTCTCTAGTTTGAATTAGTCCCGACTATCCCAATGTATTTATAGAACTAGCTTCAGCCTGTGGTCAGGCCTATAAAGAACACCTGATTTAGTTTCAGGTAAAGTAATTATTAATCCATTTCCCCCGGCTTTACGCCTCTGAGTATGTCAAAATGTAGCATCTATAACCCTGACTCAGTGTATTATTCAGACTTTCCATCACTCTGTTTTTCAACAGATGGCATCTAGGTGACTTGCAATCTTATGAGTGGGATTGATTATATGAAATGAAGAGCTTAAAAAGTAATTGCAGAGACAGGAGGAAAAATTAGAAATTAATATCACTGTGGGAAATGGAATGCAGCCTCACATGGAAGTGAAATTCTCTTTTGATAGCTTTTACATCAAAAGTGGTGTTTGATTTGTATTTATTGCAATATAAATAAAGGGACGTCGGCAGTGATATTGTGTTCAGTAATTTCTCTTGCAGGCATTTGGAATGAGCTTCCCATGAAAGACAAGTGAGTAAGAAGCTGCATGACTAGCTACTCCTCTGCTCACAGAGAGCACCGCATCCTTCAGCTAGGATTTGGGAAAAAATGTTGCTTGTGCAGCTCAAGTAAAACATCCTGTGGTTTTTGGTTCTAAAGAGCTCCCATTAACATTTTGCTGATGAATCGTCATGGCCCACGAAACAACCTGGATTACTCACTGAGACACTCACTGTGAATGTGTGTGAACTCAGGCTGGGTAAACAGTTCTAAGGGAAGGATAAGAACTTTGAAAATCAAGAGTATATTTTACATGACTGAATGTATGATATGTTGAAGTGCTATTGATGAATCTAAGCAGTATTTATAATGGATTTACGTGGTAGTAATAATGTAGAGAGTAATTTTCTCTGCAAAAGGGGCCATGGCAGTGATAGCGTAAGCAGTCAGCATCATGGTCTATATCATCACCACTCCTGAAAATCAGCAGAAGTAAGTTGCCATATTTTGGCTAGGACATGGTTTAAAGCACCACTTTCCTTCTTAGCTTAGCTCTGAGATGCCTGTTCAGTATGAATCCTGCATAATCAGTAAATAGAAATTCATAGTCAACTCCAGGTAATCGCTGCTCAGAGTCCTACAAAAATTCACATGAGAGTAAGTTCATCTGTGCTTGCTGGATGTGTGTTAGCATTGTGATGGTTCTGAAAGAAAACATGATATGATGGCTGATTTGCTCTTTGGGTGATTTGCTCTTTCCAGTGCTAGCTCTGCTGCCTTTGTGGACCAAAATCCTCATGTAAATAAAAGCCTAAGTTGGTCTCCAGCCCCTATGATTTCAATAAGACTCAGCTATATGTGTTTAAATATGGAGCTTAACACTTTAATGAATAAGGATCTAAGTTCACATCGTAGTAAGACTATTGCTGAAGTATGAAGAGCTTATTTGTCTGTCCTAATGGAATCCTTTTTGACATAACTCATTTTACAGATATATGTAAATCTACAGTGGTGTATGAAATACTTTTCCCCATCACTTTTTGTCACTACCTTCTCCTAACCTTTATCTAGGTAGAAAAGAACATTTACAAAAGCACACTTGAAAATACGTGCTAAAAACTTGCTGCCTGAAAACATAGAAATCATTTTAACAAACCCTTATTGAGGCTAATGGGAATTTGTGAATCAAAAAATTATGAATGTATTTATGTTATGGTCTTTTGTTTGTTTTTTTCTGTTGTTTGTTTGGGTTTTTTTTTTCTGTTGTTGCAGTTTGAAAAATGAAAGTAATGGCTTTAAAAGATGTGCACTGAAGGGATGAGGATTTTTTTCTGACAGGTTGTACATCAAGTTTCAGCATGGTGGGGTTTGAAATGGTAAAAGTTAGAATTCAATGGAACAGGCTTTTGGGGTCCATTCTCTGAGATTCCTGCATGCCACATGAATTCAGGGAAAAAAAAAAATTAAATGGAGTGAATTTTTTTAAACTGTACGCAACTGTTAAAAAAAAGTAAGCGTGCTGAGTATACTTTCAGATATTGTAATGGCAGAAATTTTGCTGTAATATCATCACTGTTGAAATCAACTTATTTGCTGCAGTTTTTTAGTATTTAGGCATAGGGAAACATGTAAATTCAACCCTTCCCCAGCACAGAAAAAAAATTTTTGAAGTTTGATTAGTTTCTCGTTTTCTTCAGGCTTCTGGTTTTGTACTTTTTATGCATTTCTCAAGCAGCATGACAATACCTGATAAAAAGTAATCGTTTTGTAAATTATTTTTTTTTTAGAAGTTTTCCATCATATTTAACATCACTTGGATGAAATACATTGCCTTAAATAAGCAGAATCAAAGATACTTTTTCCATATTAGCTGTCACCATTCAGGCCCTGTGTCCCAGGGCTCAGGGCAGAGGGTCCATGGGGCTCCAGCAGCAGCCAGAGAAATAGATATAGGTTTGCACGATGTGAGCAGTTCCTCAGGAAGAGGCAGTACCTGAACATGGCGGAAGAGAGTATTCATGAGGCTTGAAAATTTAGGGCAGGTATTTCAAGAAGCGGAGCTGTGATGCTCAGCAGGAGCATGGGGCTAGAAGGGGGTCAGGGGCAGCACTGCTGTGAGTCAGGAAAACTCACTGCTTCTGACTGATGCTAATCACTTGGGTAGAACGAAGGTCAGGGGATATCCATTGTCCTCAGCTCAGGTTGAGAAGAAGGTGGAAGGTGAATAAACCTGCTCTCCTTCTGGGGTGGTCCAGTCTGATGCTCTTCTCCTCCCCAAAGAGAGGAAGAGCAGAGCCTGAATTCTGGGGAGGAGAGGGATGGCGCTGGAGATGTCAAGGCGATATCCATATTCCCCTCTTCTCAAAGAGCTTAGCAAAACAAAATAGAGAAAGAAAAGCCTCCAGCGGCAGGGAGTGAACGGCTGGAATTTCCTTAATATTAACTGAGCTTTAGGCAGCATGTCTTAATGTGGAGAATTATTTTTAATTAATAGTTTTTCCCCTACTTTGGAGCTCAGTAGGAGGATCTTCTTTGCATTACACGAGGAGGGGAGATAGGAGCAGTCCTGGTTTTGTAACTGATAACTATTTCAGGCCAACTGCATTGCCTGGAATAACTTTGTATTCAGAAAAAGAACAAAATGTTACATCAAAAGATACCTCCTTCTGGTTCTTGGATTTAAATTGCCTCTCTAGATAAACCCACAGCCTGGCCAAAAGGGAGTCAATGGATTTTTAAGAGTCTCCTGGCGAAATTATTCTCTCTCTTGCTCCCTCTCTCTCACCTCTCTGTTATCAGCATGGCCTTTGGCCCTAAGAGGGGACCTTTCAGGGATGCTGAGCAGTCATGGCTCTGCTGGGGTCAAGGGTATGTGGGGCTTGTGCTGGGTGGCGGGGTCCTTTACCCAAACTAGCCCAGATCCAGATGGAAAAAGAGGCAGGAAGGTGTTGTGAATTTGTATGACTTTAACACAATGGGTTTGTTCAGAGACTGTTTTCAGGCAATAAATGGCTCCTTTGTGTTACTTCTCTCCCCGTGCGGTAGCTTTCAGAGCTGTATATGTGAATATCATTTTGCCTGTGTATTAACAAGCAGGAGGGCTCTCTCCCTCTCCTTCTCCCTATCTTCCAACACTGTCTGCCGCAGCACACCTTTCAAACAAAATTAGCAAATTAAGTAACAGGTTTATGAGGGGTGGGGAAATATTTTATTTTTGCTTCTTTCCTTCTGAGGACTGTATGAAGCTGTAGTGCATCTTTTTATGAGAGACTTCATGGGAGGCGGGACATTTGCTTGTTATACAGTGGCACTGTAAGAGAGTGATTGTCATGGGCTATAAAGTAACGGGAAGTCTCGCAGCACCTCCATCTCTCTAACACAGTAGCTTGTTCACACAGGAGAGAGGGATTTATAGTGTTGCCATGTATTTTTTAACATATTTTTTCTGCTTTTTATTTACAACTTAGTCCAACAGTTTTTGCTTTGTCCTCTGTCTGACTTCCCTCCTATCTTTATTCTGCCTGTTCCTTTTGGTGTATTGGAGCTCAGCAGGGTGTAAAGAAATGTCAGTTTAGGTGGAGGAGCAGCGTGGATAAAGGTTGAACTTTGAGGTGTGCGCATCCCCCTTCAAACACTGTCTTACCTAGGTAGAAACAAGTGAGGGGTATCTGCTTTTCTAGGCTGTGGGGAAGGCAGGGAGAGGATGGAGCTGGGAAGGAGGGGAAAGAATATGAAAAAAGTGTGTTCCTTGTTATCATACTTGTCAAGATATTTTCCTTATAAGCTTTTGTTAAAGCATAGTGTCTTTCTTTTATTTAAATAAGTATAATCTCTGAAGGAGTTTTGAGCTGCAGCTTTTCAAAGCAGTGGGGTGTAGTTCCATTTTATTAGCTGTCATTGAAGATCTGATGCAGTCATGTTGGAGGCTGTAAATGCATTGATGCTGTCAAGCCAAAGCAGTTGCGAGCAAGGGTGGGTACCTGCCATCCCTGGCACTGCCTGCAGAGTCAGTCAGAGGCTTCTAGCTGCCAGGGCTCATGAGCAGCATTTTCCAAATTTTGGCCTGGATTTAGTGATGTTCATGGGGTGACCATGCCTCGGTGTGGTTGAAGCATTAGTAAATGCAGAGTTAGTATTTCCTAGATGCAGAGGGAAGATTGCAAATGGCACAGGCACAGCCTTAATAATTAAGCAGGTTTTGGGAGACATTGTCTCTCTGTTAGCATTGGAGCCTGGTCCCCAGATCCCTTCCATTTGCTTTGATAAAACAGTGTGGTGTGGCATTGCTGACCACGGCTTGGCTTTGGTATTATCTGCTTCCATTGAAACAACTCCCCTAGAAGCTGCAGCAACGAGTTAACCATCTGGGGTCAAGAAAAGGACATTAAATATAATCAGCAGCTCTCTTAATCTTAGGAGGAGAATCCTCATTGCTTAAGCATTGTGTGCTGATCAAAGAGTGATAGGAGCCAGAATGCCATAGAGTAACAGCTATTTGGTAGGAAGGGGTTCCCCCCACAGCCCTTTTTTAAGGATAGAAAGTAAAAGGACCAGGAATTTTGAATCATTGGAACTTTTCCTCTTGTGGTTCAACTAATGCAGTGTCTGGAAGGAACTGCACCTGACCAGCACTTATACATGTTAACTATCAGCTAACATAATCTGAAGACCTGGGAAAATAGGTTGTAGCACAGATGTAAGACACTGAAGGAAGACAGTAATTTTTTTCCTGTAGATGGGAAATGCATATGTTGCCTCACTCACTTGTCATTACTGAAACTATAGGTAGGGACAAAAATAGAAACTACTGACAGCTTGATTTCTTCATGCTGGCACTGAGCTACAGCGGAGCTCTACAAGACCCTATAAATATGCAAGCGAAGGGAAATCCTACACAAGTGCTATCATACTGCTATAGGACTGAATAGAATTAGCTTTACTGCAACCAAACAGTATGGACAGTCTGCTTTTCAGAGCTTCCCTATCTTGTGAACAATGTAAAATGTGAACCAAAGGCAGCTAATCTGGCCTGTTTACTGGGAACAGTTCCAAAATATATTGTTGGAAGTGACTAGAAAAAAAATCGCACTGCAAAGCCCTTATGGTGCAGCCCTTTTTTCCCTTTAAAATAAAATATCCTTACAAAAAATAAAAACTTAAAAAAAAAAAAAAAAAAAAAAAAGTGGATTGCTTTGGTTTAGAGCACATATTAAAATTTGTGGAGGATGTAGTGTGCATTGAAAACACACGCCCCCTCCCCCCCAAGCTAAACCAACAAAAACAAGCCAACCCCATGAATAGATCTTCCCAGCTTCCTGCACATTGAATATGTATGTTAAAGGACAAGGAGCCAAGATTCACTCTGTTTTGCTTTGCTTGGAATATTTTTGCTCATTTGATATATGAAAGTCAGGGGCTATGCCAAGGAGAAGCTGGCGAGCTGGTCATCATGGAGATTTCTGCTGATGGTTCACAGTGGTGTGCAGAAGCAATATGTATCCCACTGTGTAAATGATGCTTCCTGCACCTATGAGTAGGGTTCAAAAGTTTTGCACGGCAAGAGGAGAAAGAACTGCTGCTGGGGCTGTGAGTAGAGTAGCTGGGGTGAAACAGGAGTCAAACAGAATTCAGGGAAAAGGGACCTTCAGAACTGGGAGGGAATCCTTAAGCATGGACTCCTGGAAGTTTTTGTTATTCTTTTGTATTGTTATCAACAGAAGATATATCAAGATATTATTTGTGCCATATTGTGAGCTGTGCCAAGTATGTCTCCCCTCAAGAGGACTCCATAATCCTCTTACTTTCATTCACATCTCTAAAGTGGCTACATCTCCCTCATTTTTATAAGCGGCTGTTGTAAGTTTGCTTTGTGATTTAGCAGCTCTCACTTTTTTCTTTTTTTTTTTTTTTTGGTGTGGGGGGGAGGTGGCAGCTGATTGTGAGTTCTTTATTCCTTTTTAGAAATGAGCAGTGTACACAACTACAAAGTAAACTTTTCTATCTTCCTCCTGGTTCAAGAAAAAAAACCTTGACCTCCGTGCTGGTGGAAATGAAACATTTCCAAAACACACAGGCTACTGGAGTTGCATCGTCTTTAAACCCATCCAATTTAAACATGGTTATCCAGGAAACCATGACCAGAAGATGACTAGTCCCCAACAAGAGTTTTAACTTGGTAATAATTTGTTAGCTGACTTGTGCATTATTGTTTTATTGTCTGTGCCATGGGGGCACTTACCTCTTAATATACATGATAATAAAAATCTCACAGAAGTTTAAATTAAAGTAAGGCTCAGGGATCAGGCTTAGCTGTGATCTGGGGTCATTGACACTCAAATCAAATCATGTCACCTTCATTAATACCTGAACCATTGACTGTGAAACTCAAGCAGATTCTCTGATTTCTTAAAATCTGGAGTTTTATTCTGTCATCTACAAACTCTTAAGGGACATTGTGTTTCCCACTGGCTGAAAATTTGAACCTCTCCTCCCCACTTCTCAAGTTTTACATTTCAAGCTGTTTCTTGGCTTTTTCCACATTGGTGTATTCTACCCCAAATTGTCTCTTGTAGGCGGTGCCATACAACTAGACTAGTGGGAAGCTGAGTGAGAGTGAGCAGTCAAGCAGGGCTCCTGCCTGCCATAGGGTGCAGGATGCTCAGTGAGGGGCTGTGCATTACACCCACACCTTTAAAAGCCATGAAGGCAGCATCACCTTTATCTCCTTTAGGTTGTTTTTTTTGTTTATTTGTTTGGGGGTATGTGTGTGTTTTGTTTGGGGTTTCTTTGTGGATTTTTAATTTGTTTGTTTTAAAAGACATTATCTTTTTTTCTCTTTTAGAGCTGATCTTTCTAAATTGGTGTGATTGCTGTCAGTATTCAAAGCATTTGCCTCCATCCCTCCTCCAAAATCTCTCCAGAGCTGCTAGAAGGGGAGAGAGCAGTGGTTTAGTTTTCTGTTGTATCGCCAAGTTAGAATGGGATTAAATGCTCTCAAGGTCTCTGGACTATCACTTTACCCAAAACATCCATCCCAAGTATTCAAAGAGGCATAGAGACTCTGCATAGCTATTTATTTTAAATGCCTGATTAAAATTTCATGAAAACAGGAAGTCGGGGAAAAGAATAGATTGCAAGAATGATGAAATCCGGGGCTTTGTCATTTTTAGCTCAACACCACACAACAATGAAGAAAAAACCCCAACACCCGGCACGTTCAATTGTAAGTAAGAGATATTTTCATAGTCATACTGAGGTCACTAATAGCATATTTGTCATTGGCAGGGGAGTTCATGAACTAAGAACAAAACCAATTATTTTGCTTAACTTATTACACAATTTTGATTCCGTTTATAAATTGACATCTTAAGGTAACCTAAAGCTGTTGTACTTAAACCCCATAAACATTAAGATTTTTTTATAGATATATTCCATTTTTTTTCTATCTCAGCAGCAATAAATATTTCAATACCATATCCTTAACAGGGCTGCATCGCTTCTGTCCTGGTATCTTTCTGTCTTTTCCATTCTTAAGTGTATTTAATAATACAAATAAACAGAGGGGCAGGGACAAAAGACTGATTTTTCTGATTATCTATCATGTGCAAAGGATCATTATGATTTGTCTATCTTCTAGAGACCTTTTACTTCTACATAGCTTCTGTCCTTCCTTTACAAGAAAATACCCTCTTTGCTGAAAACATATGAATCAGAAGCAACATTTAAACAGGCTGCATTACAAAAGGGTTCAGAGTCCATTGAAGTTGTCTAGCCTTTTTAGGCTTTGGGTAATGGAACCTCCACTAACAGCCTGCAAACTCCCCTCGACCTTTTTTCAGTACCTTTTGTCACCTTGATTACCCGTAGACGTAGTCGTGGGGCACTTATGAAACAGCAGTGTCCCAGTCTGAACTGCTGTACCCATCCCATTAAAAGTAGATGGATGTTAAAATTCTACATCAGCCTCTTGCTGCAAGGACAGCATATATAGGGTTCTCAGCTACGGCATGTGTTGGCTCTGGATATAGTATAATTATGATAGCTTAATGACAAAATAAGTTTTCACTTGCCAATGTCAAATTAAGCCTGTCAGTACATACATCACCATGGGTGCATTGCTCAGTGTACCCTTACAATATGCATAATACCATGTCTCCTTGCTTCTGCTTCACATCATGTGGTCCTCTTGGTGCAGATGCTGTTCAGCCACTTAAAAAGCTGTAACGCTACCAGGGGAGAGAAGGAAAAAAAAAAAAACAAACAAAAAACCAAACAAAACAGTACAATATACTGGAATGAATATAATGAACCTAAAGCCTTGTAAGCCTTCCTTTGTACATCGTTCTTGCTGCAAACAAGAATGTGGATTCCTCTATTATTTCAAGTATAAAAAACATATTGAAATTTGATGGGAATTATTGCTAGAGTTAGTTAATTGGCTGCCTGGATCTATATATGAGTAGAGGTAGCAGGGAGTCCACAAATGACCTTTCCCTTGTTAGATCGGTCCCTAGCCAGCTGGACATTTGGTATCCTGAGGTGAAGAGTTTTTGAAATTACAGTTTCCTGACTTTGCCACTTTTCAGGACTGCAAGTTCCCTATGTTAATTCATTGTATTGAAAGGAGGAAAAATTAATCTGCTGCAGAATGTCTCTTATGCTTTAAGAAAACACGGCAATAATTGCTGGGAGACTTTTGCAAAGCAAAATACTGTGTGGCTCGGTCCACGCCTGCACACTCCAGTCATCCCCACTCTGTGCCAACATGTCACAGGTGCACACCACAAGGGACAATGCAGCAAATGTAATTGGGAGGCAGGTGGCGATAGCTTGGACTCCATAATGCATTCATCCCAAGGTGCACTTGTGCATCTGTTAGAAAGTGAAGTAATTTTTTTTTTTGTTTTATAATTCATTTGGTGTAAGAGAGGTTTGAGTGGTAGGAAAACATTTCCTATCTCCTAAATACAATGGAGAGAAAGTTACCAAAAGTGCTTGGAGAGGAGGAATGACGTGAGATGGTGGCTGCTGAGCTCAGGGAAAAAAAGCAAAGGGTTATAGGTTTACATAGAAGTGGGTCAAGTGTTTTTAAGAAACATGACAGAACTTTTTCCTCCTTCCATATCACTGTAATATTAGTGTGAGCTTTTCCTTTTTAGATATCAACCTTTTCTAATTGCATCAGCATGGCGTACTCTGGCCAGGCTCTTCACTTGCATGTGCTCAGCCTTTCCCTGCCTCTTTCTTAGAGCCTTTCATTATAGGAACCTTTGTATTTCTTCTCCAAGTCCTAACAAACAGTGCTTATTTCCTCTCTAATATGATGAAAGGAGCCAAAATACTTGTATTCTTTTAGGCAGCTTGAAAGCAAATGTTCCAGAGCCGATCTGCAGTGATCTCTGGAGTGTAGTATAACAGCAATAGCACAGTGCACAGAACCCCTTTTATGGAGAGGGCTACTAGTGCCAATTCTGGGCAAAACCGTGGGGAATGGGATTCAAATGAGCACACATGCAATGCTGCTGACGGATGAAAATGAACAGCACAGTACTGCAAAAATGCATGTAGGTTTTAGTAGCCTTTGGTGGACAAAATCCTGCTTTTATATGAAGGATATGTAAACAAGACAAACAACATAAAAAAAAAAAAATCACACAGTTTGAATCTCGAATGCTTTGTAATCCCTGGGAGAGGATTTTCCCTGGCTGTTTCAGTTCCTAGCTCCACTACACAACTCTCCTTTTAATCTGCAGTTGGCTCCTGCCATAATCTGCAGCTATTTGGATAGATTTGCATGGGAAGTTGCTGAGAGGGTCCTTTTGCTCCTCTCCCAGCATCTGCTCTCACTTCTCCCGGCGGTTTGCAGATTTTGTCCTCCCTCCCCTATTTCAGAGCGTCTCCTTGACTGGCAGCATGGCCAGGTTAACTGGAAGTGTAAGGGCTTGATAACCCGCAGCAAATGTTTTCTCTCTCCCAGAAGAGTGCTGCATTGGAAAACAATTTGCAGAAGACAGAAGGAGAGATCTGGTTTCATTTTTGGTGCAGCTACTACAGTTTCTAGCTGTAAGCCCTTATCAGTGGAGTCCTTGTATAGCTGCTCATCAGCAGAGATCCTGCAGGCAAACACAGTATTATTGCTTCATCCTATGTGGATTTTTTATCAGTGCTGTTCTGACTTCTAAACCTTCTGGAGACACTGTAATTGGGTTCTTTGAGTGGCTTGGCTTCTTTTATAGCAGAACTTAAGTTTTTAGACCCTGCTTTGGAAATAAATAAAATAATGTAAAATAAAAGAATGTAAGATAAAATGAAGTAATGTAATGTAAAGTAAAATAAAAATTAAAAAAAAAAAAAAGTATCAGTAATTAGAAGAAAATAAATAGAGTTCCTAATAAATAAATTCTACTTTTATATCTTGGAGTGATCTAGGACAGCTGATGGAGATTGACACTCTAAGTTACATGAATGTTTTAAACGTGTAAAGAATCCTTTACAAATTCAGCTCTGTTTGCTATGATATACTTTCCAAATTGGGACACTGCAGAGCAGATTGTGAAACGATGTTTTACGTGACTTGAGGATTTTGCTCCCTGTGATTAAACACAATAGCATTTCCTTTGCTTCCCTTTAGAATGCCTTTTTTTTTTTTAATGTATTTAAATATATGTAGAAATGTATTCAAAATACAGGTTATTTCAACAGGAGTAAAAATATCAGGCAAAGAGAGTGTTATTGAATGCTGTGTAAAGTACAGCTAAGCATCTCTAGAATATTGGCATTCTGAAGGTGGAAATAAATGTTAAAATTACAACTAAGAAAAATATTCAATATACCATATTTTTCTGTCAGGCAAGTGGAAACGTGGAGTTTTTCTGGCTCGTTCTTCCTTTTGCAAAGGATTTAGTGCTGCACTTTTACCTAGCTACATGATATACTGCAGTGAAATGCACAGAAGTTCAGGATTAGATATGAGTTGTAACATCGAGTAAATTTTATGTTGAGAAATTTAGAGCATGCCAAATGGCTAGCTACATGGACAAAAGACTAACATGAATAGGTTAGAGAATTATTAGCCTCTAATAATAGATTATATACTATATATCAAGTAATGACTACTTACTATCCTGCATTTATCTGTTACATGATGTCCTTTTTAATTACCTATCCTGCTGTCACAGAGGCCTGCAGCTGGTGCAAGAAATGCTGCAAAGCTCATTCCTTCTTCCCTCATAAAATGGAAATATACTCTAAATCTGTGCCCTTGTAGTCATTAGACATGGGTTTCCCAGAAAAAAAGCATCCAAAGCATGTCTTCTTTGGACAGTAGTTTTTAAGGAAAGTTGTCTTACTGAAATCTTTTTCAACATAGTTTGAGCTAGTGGGAAGCAAAACTCTTCCGATTGACCCTGACTGTGGTTCATCCCTTCAGATTTTAATTCCTTCTGCTGCTTGTCTAGGTGAGGAGCAGATAAAAATAGATTGTTAGATGAGGCTGTTGCTTTTAATTATATTCCTAATGAGCACTCACCATGCTTAATTCAATAGTGCTATAACAGGGGGGAGGGCAGGGTTTTTTAACCTCGTTTCCTAAGGAAATGAGGCTTACAGCATCCCACCACCCACCCATCTGGACCCACTCCTCTCCTAACAACATGAAACTGCTTTGCAAGTGGATTTGAAAGGGGAAGGCCATCTCAAACATTACAAAATGAGTGCAGGAAAAAGCTCCGCGTTGGTGTCTGTGCCAGGGACCAGGTAACTTCAGTCTTTATCTATTCTGTTAGCAGCCCACAGCCAGTCTCATCGCCTGCCTGCTGGGGAAGAACAGGATCAAATGAGTTGGGCACTAGGCTTGCTGCTGGAGCTGGGTTTTGGGAGGAGCAGCATGGGGCATAAGTAGAGGAAATCAATTCTCCTGCTCTCAACTTGTTTTCTGGTAGGAGCATAAGTTCTGTGAACCTTATTTTGCACTAATTTTCCCCAGTGTAATGTTAGTGCAGGCAGCCTCCTCATTTTGTGAAACTGGGGCAGAATGAGGGGCTGGTTTGAGTTGTGGGAGCAGGACAAAGCTCAGCTGAAATTTTATTGCTGTGCTTTTGGACCTGCACTGTTGCAGGGGACCTTTCCCCTGCTGTGCCCCCAAAAGAGCAGATCTCGCCCCTCCCTCCACTCCTACACAAACTGCTCTTGGAGCTGGCAGCACATTAATAAAAAAATGTAAGTTTTATGGGACAAAGTAAATAAGGCAATTCATATATCATTCCTAAGACACACAGAAAGAAGGCAGAGAAAAATAACCATCCGATATTTTATATGAGCATATTTCCATGAGTCAGCTCATTTTCAGGTTTCTGGGCTTCCAGCTGCAAGCTCTGCTGTGTTGGCTTATCTTCTACTTGAGGCCTGGCATGTGCCAGAAGTAGCTTATAATTGGCTGTGTTTCCCCTTTGGAAATGGTAATAATTGAGCCTTTATCAGCAGAGAATGGCTAAAAATTTGGATGTCTTTAATTTCTCACAACTGGTAATTTTTTCAGGCCTAATATTACTCAAATAAATCTGAGCTCCTTGCTCTGGTTGCAGAGCTGACAGCAGAGGGTATGATTTTTGTAGGTGGGGTATTGAATTGCCCTTCAAATGTTCCCTAAACAGTGGCTGTAAAGCTGAATTTATCCTTTAACACTTATGGCATGGGTTTCATTAACTCCTGCCCTTATGGGAAGTTGCAGTTAGTTGTTGCTTCTCAGCTTGGCTGAGAGAGGCTAATGCATTTCTTGTGGCAGCCCTGCTGTTCATTGCAGGGCAAAAATGCAAGGTATTTTCAATGTATTTTAATTCATTTGAGGTTTTCAATGAACTCACCTCAGCCTTCTAAATTCCTCCTGAGATTGCTTCCTGTGGATTTCAAAATGACTAAATTTAACTGGAAAAAAAGCCTCAGCTCATTCAATATGATTTCTAAAGACAACTATGCAAGCTTTATAGAAAAATGAATCTTAAATTTGTACGTGGTAGAAGAATTTGGTTCATCACAGGCATACAAAGGATGTTGCAAGATTTATTTGGCCAGTCACAACTTGGATTTTGAATCAGTTCTGTCAAATTGTTAAAAAAAAAAAAAAGGAAATACATAATTTGATGCATTCAAATCACAAATATGTTTGAGGAGAACTGCAATCTGCTCATAGATGTCCTGCGAATAGAAAAGATTTCACATGTGTTTAATGTATTCTTTTTGGGGGAATTAATTGGCCACCAGCACTGAGAAGCATGAGGGATGGAGGAGTGGAATGGGAGCGATTTGCAGTTCTTAGTAGGAATTAGTGGCATGACTATATTCTAACAATCATAATTAAGCTTTGTACTTGAACAGTGCCTTTTCTTGGAGAATCTCAAGGTACTCTGTCAAATTTATGGGGAAATCCCAGGGAAATAAGTGATTTCCCTACAGATCTCCAAAATCTCAGTGACAGAGCTGTGAGCAAACCCCAGATCTCCAGGCTCCTGAATGCTGGCTCTAGCTGTCAGAAGGAGCTGTCTTATTCCTCTGTCACAACCCAGGCAGGACTTTGGGGCTCGGAGCTTGCCAGTGCCCTGCAGCACAGCCCTGAGGGTGCTTTCAGCCGTGGTGGGTGCAGGTGGGTGCTGAGAGCAGTGGGTGTGCCTTCTTTCACCTGGGCTGTGCAGGGGGGAGCAGGGACACGGGCTGGGGGCGTGGGAAGGTGCAGGCAGGGACAGGCAGCGCACAACAGAAGGCCCTTTCAGCAGCAGCCTGAGTTTAAAGGAGCTGAAAATAACAGTGGGAAAATGCACTTCATCATTGTATAACCTCAGGGAAGTCCTGACTCCTCCAGGCCTCAGTTTACCCACCTATACAGTTAATAGGACAGCACTGCTCCATTGTGGAGATGGATTTTTTTTTTTTTTTTTTTTTTATGGCAAGGAAAATGAAAAATTGGGGCATCTTACTTAGGGCTGTAGTACATTCACCATCATTTGAAGTTTTCCATCATGCTGAAGTCCTTACCAGAAAAATAGGTTCTACTTTATTTCAAAATTTAGGGTTCATGCAAGAAATACTCAGGGAAATTAATTATTTGTCATGAAGGATGAAATTATGAGATGATCCTGGAGTCTGTTCTGGTGAAAATCCCCCGGGTTAAAAATTTGTGCAATTTAATATTCCTAACATGCTTTGAGATCTTTAGAGGCAAGGTCCCTTTGGACTCCATAGGATGAATTAGTCTCCTCAAGTAAGCTGATTTGAACTTTGCACGTAAGACAAGGAACATATTACATTATGGGTTTGTTTGTTCTCTTGGCTGGTTTCACCAGTTTGTTCTGCCTGGTGAAAAGCCAAACAAATTCACTTGACTCCATAGATATGGCAGGGCTGAGAGTAAATTTTTCGTTGAAGTGCCTGCTGAGGATGACAGTGTTTAAAAGGCAACTGGACTTGTATTATTGAGCACACTTAAAGTAAGCAGTAAAACCTTAAACATTGATTTGGTGTTTTACTGGAACCAATAGAGAGATTTAAAATTAGTGGTTACATGCTGAAAAGAACAGCTCTGGTGAAAATCCCCATATTTGCACTGGATAAGTCCTCTCCCTCCTGGGAGCGAGCTGAGTGTGGAGAGGAACAGTGTTATCAGCCACTGGTGTTAGGTCCAGCCTGTGCATTTGCCTTGATGATAAGCTGGTTTTGGGTGCATGTGAAGGAGCTTGTCAAGTAGCAGTGTGCCATGCTCCTCTGGATGGGAGCACATGGTATTTTAGAGGGAGCTGTGTTGTTGCTGCCATGCAGAGAAATCTCTCCCCTCTGTCCCAGGACCAGGGGTCCCAGTGGGGGCATGGCCCTCCCATGCTGCTGCTGGCATCTCCACAAGCCTCGAGGCAGAGGACCAAGGGTATCCCACCAGAACTGGGACAGTTGGCAATCCTTGTTCTTGTGCAGACTGTGTGAAATGCACACCATTCCCCAGAGCTTACAGGCACAGTTACAAATGAAGCAAAGATGGCAGGAATGACATTCCCTTGCTAATTATAGTGTGGTCCCATCTGTATATTTGGTGTTATGTCACCAACTCCAGCCTGCTTTTTTCTAGCAGGGAAATACTGCTGTAGGTCGAAGCTCAGCACAAAAGGCTCCAGACCTCTAGTAATGTTATATTTACTTGTTTAACGGGGGCGAAACAGCCACCACTCTATTTTTAAGGGCTATTGGTTGGAAATCTGAGAACGTGTTGGCTAAGGTGCTTTTTGGGTAACTCAGCAGTCCATATTTAAAAAGCACTCGAGTGTGGGTTAATGTAACAGAGTACAGTGGCTGCACATTTCATTGAACCCTGCTGGGCTCTATCAGCAACTTGTATATGGCAAGCGAAGCTGTTAGCCTGGATACATCCTTCCTGTATGGAGAAGGTGGGAGAGCAGCCAGCTCCCTGGCCATCAGTGCTCCTCTTGTCCACAGACTTTTTGGTGCAGTGGATAGACTGGGAAGAGTTTGGGCTGTAGGACATGTGCATCACCCCCAGCAATTCCCCCAAAAGATATGAGAACAGAAACTACCCTTCTGGATCACCCTGTGGGGTGTTTCCATTCAATCATTTTGAGTCTCTCATGAGCTCTCCTTGGAGCCCAGATACAGTCCTGGAGTCCACATCCCTGTTTCTACTGGTGAAGTTTCCTGGCTCCTGCTTATAAAATCAAACTATATGGTTGTGATTTAAGACCTTAAATTTGCTCGTGGAAGGTGTCTTAATTCCCTTCAGAGGAGCCTGTGTCGTGCTTCATTCTTGCATGTCAGACTTGTGAGCTGTGTTGGTGAGTCTTATGCTAAAACATATAGGACTGATTTTTAATTAGGTAGGAATAGGAGCCTCCAAATCTCATGTGATTAGGGAGGCCTCATAACTTCTACATTTATTGTATAGTCCAATTAGCATATTTCTTACTTTAATGTCCGTATTGCCCTGTTCAGTTGTTGGAAATAAAAAAAAAAAAAAAGCACTTTGCTAAAACCCGAAAGCCATGAAATGAAAATAGACCAAGAAACAGAAGTAAAAATGGACATTTTTAATTTAATCCACAGGTTTGGCTAAAATCAATGAATAAAATATAAGCAAAACAAGGAAACACCATAAATAATGACAAGAAAACTAAAATCTGAAGACCATCCACTTTACTGGTTTTAACAGAGGTGAAAGGAATTAAAAAAATTAGTTACCTAAGTTTTTAAGCTATTGAAAATGCAGGCTTATATGAGGAAGCATAGAAACACCATGCAAGGATGCATCTCTCAGACCTTGCACTTGGACCTGTCCCCAAAGCTTAAACCCCCTTTCTGCCTGCTGGTGTACTGGTGCATGGCAGGGGTATTCAGTGGAGCTCATGCAGCAGGAGAGGAAGCAGTGGTCAAACAGCTTTATGGGTGAGGAGCTGAAATACCAAGGCCACGGTGTCTCTCAAAGTCAAGGAGAATTTGTACCAGCAGAAATAGGGTTTGGTTTCTTGTCATGCAGGAAGCCGTTGGTGGAGTAGGAATTTAACAAGTTCACAACTTAACAAGTCCCAGCCTAGTGTCTGGACTACCAGAATAGATTTTTTTTTTTTTTTTTTTTTTTTCTCCAAATACCCTCAAATGCTCAATGCTTTTGTCAAATTTCTGTCTCTCTGTACTCAGTGTTAGCCTCAGCTTAACAATGAAGATAGTCCCAGAAAACTTCTCACAAATAAGCAACTTATGCTCCCTGTTATGAAAGCAACCTCCTACTGTCTTGTATATTAACCCTGTGCTTGTGGGAGACTGTAGATGTTGTATCTGCTATGCCTGGCATGATAATTTTTGTTTCTTTCATTTTGGGGGAACTTTCTCCAAGATTCTGAAAGGCTTAGTGCAAGCTATGAAGGCTCCACCTCTTTCCTGGCCCTGTAACCCATGAGCAGTTCAGCTGAGGCTAGGGGATTTGTGTATAATGAATTGGAAAAGTCGTGAGTATAAATAGAAAGGAATTTGAAATGTTTTTCCCCTCTGTAATTCAACACTCAATAGCTTCCCCTTCCACCCTGCACATAAGGTGCTCTACCAAAACCATGGAAAGAATTTCTGGAGCTTCAGATCAAGGAAGTACATAAGCTAGAAGGCTTTTCTCTTGCTTGCCCTTTTTTAAAAATCTGAGCATATCATCTCTGGGGAAGAACATGGCAGGAGGACCTTGGAGATTTTCACCAGATCCTCTCACCAGGAGCATTTCTCCTGAGGCAGGGGTGGTTAGGTCAGCCATCTGACCTCCTCTTATGCACAGTACGGAAAGGTCAGGAGCCTGGAATAAATGTTCAACCCGGGCTTTTTCCTTTCTTTTTCCTCCTTTCTCTTCCTGGTAGCAGTCACCATGGAGAGAACATGTTCAACCTCCTTTAAGTTTCAATTTCAGCCTTCCTTTGCCTTCCACATCTTTTGGGTGTACAAGGCATGGCATCAGATTGCAGCGTATCTCAGCTGAAGCTCTGTAATGACATGCCCATCAGCCTGGGGTCAAGCCCTGGGACAGGCATCCTGATCTCAGAGGGTGGTAGACCCTGTCCCAGGCAGCTCAGTAAAGACAGGTTTGCCCCGAGGTGCCCCTTAGGTTCCTTTCTTCTCCATAGCCATCTTTGTCTTAATTTATCCTGTGCTTTAACCCTGCACACAAACACAATGTAAACCTTAAAAAGCCTCTCTTATTCTAACAGAAATGTCAGCTCTTAGCACTATCAGTGCAGATTGTCTGTGGCCCCTGTGACTTCAGCACAGTGACAGGTCTCAGTTTTGCACTTCATCCCCAAAGCCTGATTTAATACCCCTAATGCGACTATGCAGTTACACTGACCTGGGCACAGAGAGAGAGCAATCACAGCATAGATTTGTGTATGTTCATTGACAGGCATTTGATGTATGGTTTCATTTTTGAGTCTCAATTTCATTTTGCACTATGATATTTGGGCATGCAGCTTTACAAAATCATCACCCAGCAATATTGTTTAAAGAACCCTCAATGCTTTCAGTAAAAACCTGAGTAAGTATTTGTTATATTTAGAGGCAATTCTGCTTATTGTCTCTTCATACCAGTAAGCTTTTCACTGACCTAGATTTTGCTATTCCATTTTCCATTTGCTGTCCCATGTTACATTTGCATGGAAGCAAAGTCTTTTGTCTTTTAATGTTCTCTTGCACTTGCTATTTCATCCACCAACCAAAATCACACTCACTGGCCTGTGGTGGCATGAAGGGCTTTGCTGGAAATGATGGTATCATTGAGGGTTTAGTGGTTAAAAGCTATTGTAGGTGAATCCTTAGGGTGAAGAGACCTGGAGGACCAGCCAGCAGAATAATAATACATAGGAAGAAAAGGTTTACGTGTTTTCCAGCAGTTGCAATTTATAGAAAGAAAAGAATCGTGGGACAGAGCCTGAAACTGGCTTCTGAGCAGGTCATCACCCTGGATATATATTACAACTATCTCTAAAGGCACAAAACTACATCTTTGTTTTAATTCTGCTCTCAGCTTTAACATGTCATTAAAGAGATACAACAGGAAGAGTTGTAACACTTTCGGATAGTTGTTATTATTGTATTACATGATGATGGTGTTTATTGCGGTAGTGCCTGAGGGCCGAATTTACACACATTGTGGACGGATTACATGGGTATTACACTGTGCATAAACATTTTGCTGTGTGTTCATGTTGAAATCCCGTGAACTGGACAATGTAAACAAATTAATATTATCAGGGAAAATCTGTTTTTTAAGTCCACTTTCCCTGAAGACTATCCTCAGACAGGGTACACTTGCTGAAATTCTCATATCTCCTCACGTCTCTGCTGTGTTCAAAAGTGTCTTTGCTAGCACACACTAACTGAAACTTCTTTCTTTTTTCAAAAAAACCAACCAACCAAAAAAAAAAAAAAAAAAAGGCAAGGCATGTTTAAAAATGCATTTGATCCGACTAGCTAGCATATTTTTAAACATGACTGTGTTATGTTTAACAGTGTGTTAGCATATGTCAATTAACTTGTTTCTGCAGAGTGCTGACAGAAGTGCCCCTGCCACCGCTGGCCCCGAGGGGCCCCAGAGCTTGGCTGAGTCAGCAGAAGGGAGTGTGTGCCCACACCCCAAGCCCGACAAAATTCAGCATCAACTTTTCACGTGCAGTATTAGGATGCTGGACTTACTGCTGAAGCTGTGTATGTGAAGGCGTGCCTCCTTCTGCTTCCTGCGGGTACCCACCCATCGTGTGGGGATCCACTGGGGCTCGTCACGTCAGCACCCCAAATGATGTCTCCTTTGAGCACTCACATGGGCTGAGAGGCTTTTGCTGCATGTAACGCCCTTCCAGACAGAATAAATAGACTTTTTCTCACACTGTCATGAGATTGCACTCCTTCCTCGTGCTAGATATAGATGAGATGGCAGACAAAAGACACATGTGCGCATAGCCCTAAGTCTCCATTGTGCACAGCCTAGGTGGTGAGGATGGCTGTGGTGTACTTCACATGCCAGGTCGTGTCTGTGGCTGTGCAGGCTGCTCACTTCTCCTGCTCCAGTCCACATTGGCCAGTGCAGAGGAAACATTTTAATGCATTGTAGGAAGCAGAAGTGAATGTTTTGCCTGGGATGCTGGCACAAGCTGCTGAGTAAAGCCCTGGATGCATGTGAACTAACCAGTCTTTTCCCAGCAGGACATTCTTCTGCATCCTGGTCATAAAATTATGTGTGATAAGGCATAAGCAGAGTGGGAAGTGCATAACTTGGGTCTCAGCAGCAATGTGCTGCAGGGATGCACACGGCTTTCCCATGAGTATGTGCAAGTGCCCACCCATGTGTGGTGGCTGCAGAAACCTAGTCGAATGATTGGCAGGAGCTCATCTGTTACTGCAAGCTTGGATGATGCGGGAAGGGTAAGTGTGTGGACATGGAAAAGGCAGGGGAGTGGCTCAGATGAGAGGGAGCTAGTGAGGTTTTTGCTGGTAGTGCAGGAGCTGAGCTGCGCTGCCATGTGTTATTGGTGAGTACTGAGGAGAAGGTGCTGGAAGGGTGAGAAGCTGGGTATCTTCTGGGAAGTCACACTGGTGAGGAGACCAAAAGAGTCTCTTGGGCATTTACCATGGGAATTTGTGCTGCAGTGGTTCATGTAGCTGCCCCCAGACTAGTCCTGGCAGGGCTGGTGTCCCTTGTCCTGATGCTTTCCCTGAGGAGTCTGCATCCCTGTGCCCTGCTGCTGCTGGCCACATGATGTACTTGTGTCCTAGACAGACCCTATATGCAGGAGCAACTTCCAGGCAGACAGACCCACCTTTGCTCCCATTCCTCATCTGGGGAATTCAGGCAATCTACCATTTTCAGTTCATGATCAGTGAATGCATGAATGATTTCCATGTGTTCTGATACAGTGTTAATGGGATTCGTAGAAATACCTAGCATAGACAGCATCCAAAAATAGGTCCCTTGTCCTGCCAATATCTTGCACGTGCAGGAACTCCTGGCACCTCACAGGGCAGGAGAGTTTTTTCCATTTACTTCAGTGGGTGCGGGATTTCATTCTGCATTATAGACTGACAGATTTTAAAGGGACTGTCCACTGGGCATAGTCAAGCTCCTTGCAGGGCTAAGGTGCTTTATATATTTTGAACATTGATGCAGTGATCATGAGGGAAAAGCATGTTTTCCCCTTGCTTGGACAGCATGGCCAGATGTGCTACTCTGCATATTGCTGCTCAGGATCAAGTTGTTACTGGCCCTGGACTATTTATTTTGGGTGCTGCACCTTCCTGCCATGCAGCTTGGATGCTGTAATTGGTTTTGTGAAGCTGTCCCATGTTTGCCGAAACATGTTTTGGAAGTAGGGGTTTATAAATAGACCATGTGGACAAATGGTGTCTGCTCTGTGTGGTTATGGGACCAGGGAGAGGAGCTCGGGGCAGGGGAGGGATCCCAGCAGCTCCCAGTGAACTGGCACAGCTTCTTTACAAAACAGTGACCGCGGTGCCAGAGGAGCTTGTGGTGAGCCCTTGGCAAAAGGAAGGATGGAGCGGCCGTGACCTGGGGTGTGAGCACTCAACTATTTTCTCATGAGACTGGCTCCCATACCTTTGCTTATGCAAACCCTGACAGATCCTATGTAAATGAGTAGTTGGAAATTATGTGCTCCCTCCCTGGATTGGACTGGGGCTGAATTTTACCCACTGGGCTCAGACAGTAGGCTTCGGTACTGAATGTAATTAAGAGCATCAGAACCTGTCGCTGTGGGATCTATCCCATCCCTGGTAGTCAGAGTGATTGACATTGGATCCTTTGATTTCTCTAGAGGCGTCATAATATTTTAAACTTATTATTAATTACAAGCATGTTAATCTCTGCATAGTATTAACAGCATTTCAAAATATTATAATTTTATCATATCCAATACACTGGGGGGATAAAAGAAGTAGTTTTGGATGAACTGAACAACTTTATAGACAGCGTGCTCCTTTAACCAGATGGATTTTCCCTAGTTAGCTCCCTTTCTATCTAATATTGGTGGAAGATTAAAGATACTGAATCAATGGCTATAAAAGCTCACATTAAAAATTTGCAGTAAATGAGAAGAGGCAAATTTCATTAGAGGCATAAATTGTAGCAACTGTAATGTGTGCAACTTATTTTTAGTATTCAGCTGACAGTCACCCTTGAAAGTCCTTTTTTTTTTTTTTTCAAAATGTTTTCTTTTCTCAGATGTGAAAAAAAAGAGAAGAAAATGACCTCTAATATTTTGAAATATAGAACTAATTACAGTAGGGAGTGATCCCGATTCCACTGAAGTCAACTGCAGCATTCTTTATGACATTGCAGGATAGTGCCTCTATTAAGCAATAATAAGGAAATGAGATACTTTAAAGAGAGGGGTTTAAAATGAACTGGCTCTGTTGGCCTCTTTTGTAAAAGTACCTTAGAGCCACTTTTATCAAGTCAAAAGGTTCATTGAAAGGAGAGATATCAAAAGATGCTGCTCATGGAGCCTGGCAAAACATAAAGTTCACAATAAATATATATCCAATCCAATTATAACATTCAAATCAAGGAGAAAACAAACAAACAAACAAACAAAACCCCAAACAAACAAAAAAACCCCCAAACAAACAAAAAAAAGAAATTTAATGAAATCTTTTTTTCTGCTGGAAAAGTCTGCTTGGAGGTGTCCAGACCTAAGGGAATTTCCAAGTCAGCATTATAGTGGGGAAGAAATGTAATATAAATGAGAGTGAAATAATCACATTTTTCCGGTGGAAGTAAGTGCAGTTGTTTGATTGTAATTTTCACACACAGCATAATTTCAGCATCAACACTGAAGTTTAAAGGATCAGTGTGTCTTCATGAGATTTCTATACAGAAAAGCCGTTCAACGGGAAAATCTAAATCAGATTTTGCTATGCACATTGGGTCCCTCTATGATAGAAAGCCCTTCATTATATTAGTTGCAAATAGAAAAATAGAGATGACCCTTTTTCAGTAATTTATAGGTACCCTTTCCACTTGCAAATCCATCATGATTATGATATATAAATCACAAAGAAATGTGATGTGTGAATGTTTTCATGCTCACAAAATCAAACTTTGTTTTCTGCCTCTAACATCAGCTCAGCCATTTAAATATGCACACCATTTTTGACTGTGAGTTACACTGGGCTCATGTCACCATATTTATTTCAGATAAAATTTTTAATATCACAGGGATATATTCTGAACAATTAAAGCAAGACGTCTTCAGCATTTTACTCAATCTTGTAGTCTCTATGAGAGATATTTGTAATTTTGGGTTCATTTCCAAAGGGAGACAGATTCACACACCCTCTCAGCCAAACTCAGTACAAGAACCAACAATTAAATGAAGCCTGAGATCCAGTCCAAAGGAGGCATATACTCAATTTAATTTTAAAATAACTTAATTAATAGTTTCAGTTAAAGCAAAGAAGTGAAAATGGGTCAAACTATGTAAACATTGGTTAGAAAAACACACTGTCCAGCCAAAGTATTGTAGCAGTGCTTTTAAGAAGAATGGCCTTTAAACTTAATTTAAACACAGTTTTCTAACTTAGGTAAAAGCCCAGTTCAGACAAGGCCTAAGCCAATTCTTATGCCACTAAGAATTACTGAGGTATGCTGAGAGTTTATTTAGCTTGTTCTGAGGCTTGTGTTTCACTCTGCAGTCATCATTTTCTTCTTGCAGTCAGCATGTTGTAACCTCTCAGCAGCTCAGAATTCATGAAGAGCCTCAGTGTGTTTTGAAGTTGAGTTTAATCGCCAATGGGGCCTGTACAAATGCTACAAAACATTGTTCACAAATATTTACTGGAATTTTGAAATGAATTGGGTTAGCCTCTACTATTGCACTCTTAGTGTTTGCTTTCTGTAAACATTCAGGTTCAAGTTCTTATTGACATGGCTGTGATGGATGGGATCCCTTACATAAGTCTCAAGGCCAGGAAGGAGCTTTTGTGCTGGAGCAATTGAGGAGTAAAAGCAATACCATGTGCCTTATCTGTCCAGTTGTTGCTAACTAGAAGCCCTCAAATAATTGAAAGAAACGCTTACTGGTTTGTTGGTTGTTCCTGAATTCCCAAGGGGTAAAATGACAAAACTCAGAAATTCTTTCCCTGTCACGGGGAATATCTGTATACAGAGAAATGGACTTTTACTCATGGGGGGGG
>JANIJG010013845.1:48135-58989 GCA_024611175.1 Megaceryle torquata
GACTGGAGGGAAAGTCTTATGAGGAGAGGCTGAGGGAGCTGGGGTTGTTCAGCCTGGAGAAGAGGAGACTCAGGGGGCACTTTATCACTCTCTCCAACTACCTGAAAAGTAAAGGTGGTATGCTTCTCCCAGGCAACTGGTGACAGGACGAGAGGGCACAGCCTGAAGCTGCACCAGGGAAGACTTAGGCTGGATCTTAGGAAGCACTTCCTCACAGAAAGGGTGAGAAAACACTGGAATGGACTTCCCAGGGAGGTGGTGGAGTCGCCATCCCTGGAGGAGTTTAGGGAAAGATTGGGTATGGTGCTTAGTGACACGGTCTAGCTGTTGTCATGGTGTTGGGTCATAGGCTGGACTTGATGATCTTGCAGGTCTATTCCAGCCTCAGAAATTCTGTGATTATGGGTTGCAGAATAGCCCAGATGAGCTGGCCTTCTGCAGTTTGTCCATAAAGTTAAATGTGCCAAATGATTCTCTGCTAGGCAAAGGAAAAATGTAGGAGTGGAATTTATAAATGGCAGTTGGGCAATTAATGTTAACCATCAATATCAGAATGGCTTAGATTGCATGATTAACTAGTAAGAGTTTTGAACTGGCTGGTAATTTTAGATTAAATAGCCAGGCAGCCAGTGACTTGAATATTGATGAATATCCTGTGTTTTATTAATATGCATTCTCTATAAATTAGAAGCTTAGTACACAAAGAAGAAACCTAATGCTCATGCTATTTTTCATTGCCACAGGTAGAGCTGAATAATTCATAGCAATTAATTTATTTCACTGATTTAGCCTTTTGGGGTGGCGGGGGGAAGCTGAGCACAAATAGTCCACAGGTAATTTTTTTCATGTTTGTTTATTATAAATAACTCACCAAACACATTTGAAGACTAATTCTTAGTTGCAGAGAATTTTTTGTATTCTTAAATTGGCAAAATTGGGAGGAACTTGGGCAGAACTGCAAGCAACGCACTAGTGATTACAAAAACCCAAATGAATTTTAAATTGAAAAAAAAAGCAAAGCTAATTGCAAATACAACACTTAGGATCAGACTCATGTTGAACTCTATTGATTGGTGCAATACTGGTTACATTGCATGTTTCAGGTCCTCATTTGATTGTAATTCTTTAGAACCAAGATTTTTCTTACAAATATTTTTATGTGGTCAGAAGTTGATATCTGTATTTAGTCCCTAATGCATATAAAATGGAAAAGGTGAATTGCTGCCCCTTTTGAAACCAAGGGGAATTTTACCATGGAAGTCTTTAGAAGATCAGGGATTCCACCTACTAATGGAAATATTCCTGAATGTTATCTGTGTGTGTGTGTGTGTGTGCAAAAAGAGCAATAACACATTCAACAGGAGTGAGTTTTTCTATTTGTTCAAAGCTTCAGAATATACAAATACAGATTTTTGATTTTTTTTTTTTTTTTTAGGTAAGGGGTAAATGGTGCAGCTTTAAGTACAAGATGATATGTTAAAGTAGTTCATTTGCCTATCCTGCAGTTTGGGGTGGCTGCAGCCCCATTTCAGTGTCATGCAGTCTTATCCAGAGCAGGTAATATCTAGAAACACAGGAGGAGGAGGCTGTATGATTACTGCTCTCCCTTTTTCTAGTTCTTACAACAGTCTGCACAGCAGTAAGAGTTGCATAGCACACAATAAATCATTGACTCATTATGCTCCTTCTGTAGGTTTATTTAAGGCACCTACTCTAGTACCAGCTCCAGAGGATTATTTATTCTTCCCAGAAATTCCTCTCATATTGACTCCTGTTTTGATTTGCAGAAAAAAAACCCCAAATACTCCATGTGTCATTATAAAAATAATTTTCTTAGTGTATACAATAATTTACACTAAAGAACTATGCAAGAAAATAATTCAGGCAATATCTGGAGATTATTTTAATTTCTGGATGATTTTGTCAAGGGGAGGCAAGAGGTTAAAGAAGATTTTTATGTTTTTGTGACTTGTCAATGTGAAATATTAGCAAATGAAACACAAGGTCTTCCTCCTCTCCTTTTCTTTCTTCCTCCCTTCTTGCCTCCCTTCCCTTTTTCTTCCCTTCTTCCCATATTTCATGCTCGTGTACACAGAAGTGTTAATCCCATACCTTAGCAAATTATGGTAAATTGTCCTCAGTTGTAAAAGAAGCCTAAGTACCTCGTTAAAAATATTGTACTCATTCACTTTTTCCCTATGTCTCTCACCAGTCTAGGGCTGGTGCAGGAGGGCACTGGTCTGATTGATAGAAGAAGGATTTTTGAGACTTGGTTTTGATTTAAGCAGACAAATCCTCTTAAGAAAAAATGTTTGTTAGTTGGCCTAATTTATTAACAAGGGGTGGTATTCAGCATTGCTGATTTTGATAAAACAGTGTTTCTTTAGCATTGCACCAAGCAAATGCTGGAATAACCTAGATTGTACCTGCAATGAATTTGAACGTCTGGAGCCAAGACTACAGAAAGCAGGTGGGTACACTGCAACACGGCTGGGTTTTGCTGCAGTGTGACAATGTGATCTAGGATCTGATCCAGACTCCTTGGAAATCAATGGAAATTCTACCCTTGACTTTACCAGGCTTTGGATTCTGCTCCAGTTGTGCCAGAGTGGTAATGAAATGACTCCAGCTTGGGGAAGAATTTTCTGGCTTAACCTATTCAGTGTTTTGTATTGGTAGGTTTGTTTATACAAGGGGTTCTGACTTCAAGTTTGAATGTTTTTTGCACATGCCTTGCTCTGATCCACTCTCCTAGTCACAGTTCCTCCTTGAAATGCAATCAATTTCAGTTTTGTGACTGCTAAAACACATCCCAGCTGAAGAATGAACTTTCATAGATGATTATGATGTGAAACTCAAAATCACTGTAAGTTTGCTCAAAATGTGACCTGCCTTCACACTTAAGCTCCTTGAGCTTTGTGAACATTTCAGCAAAACTGGATGTGTTCAAAGACATAATGAAACATAAAACTAAGTCAGTTTTGTGTAATTCAGGGTTTCATTATACATACTTCTTCATCATTGTATCTCAGTCCTGTATATAATTCTTATTTGATCCTAAACTCTTACAAAGAACCTAGGAATAGAAGATATAATGAGATCAGGACCAGAAGAGGCTTTTTCCAACATCCACTGTAACTTGAGTCCCCCATAAACATTTAGGACTCAGCGAGAATTGTACTCAACTCTTTTTGATGGAAATACAGTGGTGACCTTCTAGATTGATTAAAGATGTGACATTGATTGACTTTGAAGGGAGCCACATCCACCCTTCCTCTGCCAAAAAGGCAGTGGCTGCAATGTAAAGCCTCAAGAATGGGGCATTGCTCTTCCAAGTACATGGAAGACATCCAAGGGTAACAGGATAATGCAGATAATGGGATAGGGTTTCTCCCCTCCTGTCCCTCAAATAACATATAGCTAGATTTTAGCTATCCAGACTCAGGCGTTAGGAGACTTTTCTCCAATAGCTACTTAAAAGATGAAATATCTAAGGAAATGAGCTCTTTTTATAGGTTATGTAGGATGTTTGGTGGTTGAGAACATCAAAAAGGACTGGTAATGTTGACTGTGCAGTGACCTTTAATGGTGATGGGGGGGGATGATTTGGTGAGGACTGGCATGAAGAGTGCAAAGGAAAGGACAGTGTGCTGGGGGAGTTTCATTCCTTTGGCAAACCTAACCCTGATGATTTTACGTGCTGTCTCTTTGGGGTGCCAAGTTTGAGAGATGCTAAAATGGCCTAATTTTCCAGATGCATAGTAATTTAGCAGTATCTAGTCTCCTTAAGGCACCTTGAGTTGGAACTGAGAAATCTTGGTCTCCAGAATTACCACTTTTGAAAATTTAGGCCACTGACCCTGATTATGAATTATCAGAAACCAGAGACAAGGGAGCATTTATGTTGAAGAATGCGGAGTGGCTTGAAAGCTACAAATCAAAATAATTCACCCTTTTATGTGTAAATCTTCTTCTCTTTGATACACGAATTGAAAAACTGTCTGGTTTCCTTGTAGTTTCCGTAAGCAAGCAGCATGTGACTGTACCCTCTAGAGTGCTATTTAAGCATTATTTGAAGTGCAGACCTGTTAAGGTCAAGTAAGCTCATCTGTATACTAAAACTGAACCCACCAAACCTTATATCTAAAACCAGCAAGCAAGGTGGTGTTGAGTTCCATGGTTGCCACCTGACAAGGGTTTGGCGTGACAAGTGGTGGAACACCAAAATATCAAAGTAATTTTTCAAGGATAACAATAAAATCAGAGACAGAAAGACACCAAGTCATGGTGCAAGTGTCTACTGTTCCAAAGCAGGCCTTCTCAGATATGACACCACCAGCCCACTGCAAGGGGACACAGGCAGGAGCTGCAAACTGGCAGTAATATCATCAGCAAGTTTAGATCCTGTGTGGTGTATTTCTGAGCTGGTACAAAGACTGCTGCAAGAGTCGATGCAGTGCCCATGTGGAAGAGATTACTGTAACTCACTGAATTTACCATGAACATATTGAAAATAAACTTTTTAATGCACACATGGAAAGACAGCATGATGTGTTTTGCTCATATTCCAGAGTTGCTTTCCTCTGTCTGAGCGCCTTAATCCAGATCCTGTTGAAGTCAATAGCTGTCTTGTCTTCCAGAATTATTATGACCCTAAATATCTACTTTAGGAAGTGTACTTTGCTTGGTGATAACACAAAGCAGAGGGTGGATGATTAACACCAATTAGGATTATTTACAAGAACCTAGAAAACAATAGGTCCATAAATCATTGTCTTATCAATTGTAGTGAGTAATTTAGTCATCATTGAGCAAACTATGTTTCACTGTTCATTAAGTAGAGGTCTGACCGATGTTAGCTGAAGTTTGTGGAAATGTTGAAGGTACCTATGACCTAGTAAAATAACAATGTTACAAAAAACTTCTGGTTGTTTTCAGCTTTTTTTTTTTTTTTTTAATCTTAGAAATCCCCTACTTTTTTTTTTCCACAGATATACTTAGTGAATTTAAGATGACTGACAGTAGCCTGGTTTCTTTTGGGTTGCACTTCAACTGTGTCTACACTAGTGTCTCCATTGGGAACCTGGGGTGGTTTTGTAGTAATCCCCTGGTTGTGTCCATTTGTTGGGCACTAGTCCAGCTGCAGAGAACCTTCGGTGCACAGATTCCTTACAGAGGAGACCCAGTGGAGAGATCTCCCCAAGAGGAAGACAGGGCTTAGTGGAACATTCATCTCTGATCCAAGGGGTCAGACACACCACCACAAAGTCCTTCAAAGGGTATATGTAACCCTGCCTTGCAAGAGGAAGGCTGTCAAACTGCCCAGAACTCCCATGCCAGCCTGGAGTGGAGCTTGTGCTACAGAGAGGGTCAAATGCTTTATGTGACACCCTTTCTACTGGTGATTGGCAGCTCTTGTGACTGCTGCTACTGTCTTCCACAAAGACTTCTCCTAATTCATTATCCTTTCTGTTTACTAACTGCCCCATCTCCTGTAGCTGTTCCTCCTTGCTGCTGTCCTTTTTTCTTCAACTTTTATCACTTTTTGTGATCCCTTTTCCAATTTCCAACCTTAGTCTCCCAGAAGACCTGGAGTGGTGATGTCTGGATGCAGAGGAGATCATACTGCTTATAAATCTGCACCATGAGGAGACCAAAAGTTTCTTCAGAAGCAGGAGGTAAGCCAGGACTGCTGGTGGGGTAAGGAATGGAGAGCAATGCCACATGCATTCAAGAAGATGAAGGCAGCTTTCTTGAGGATAGAGACTTTGGGGCAGTATCATGGTCCTGTACAGAAAGCTTGAAGAGATCTTCGGGTGGCAACACACCACCCAGCCAGCTGCTTGTTTGGTTTAGTCCATGGACCTCTGGGGTCTGCACATCAGAGACTGAAAACTCTTGACTTACTCTAAATTTCTTCTTTGTGGACTTCTGATGTGACAGAAATGGCACAAAAATCCTCAATGTATCTGCTTTGCTGTAACTTTTTTATCCTGCTATTTTTCCCAGGACTACTTTCTGCTCAAATTACTGGAACTTAATTACATGGAGCTTAATTTCAGTTGCTTGGACAGCTTTAAAAACATATATTCAAATTTGAACCACACGGGCAGAATTTTGTGAGAGTCTTTTGTCCTCTCACTTCATATTAATTTAAATGAAGAAACTATGCCTGTGTATCTCTGCTTTATTGTACCTATTCCAAGTTAGTCTTACTTCTGGAGAGACTTCCCCAACTCAGAAGTTTAAGGGAGTGCGTAAACTAACCCTTGTGTTACAGTTTATGTTTTTGAAACCGTGTAAAAAATAGATACTTGTCTCCTGCTTATGCATTTTCTTGTAAATAAAATGTATTGAGACCAGAGATGGAGTTACACTGAATTACATCAGATAACAATTTATACTGACATTTTACATAGAAGTGTTGTATCATCTGTATGTTTCTTAAGTAGATCTTGCAATGTTTAAATGCAAAAAAAAAAAAAAAGAAGGGGAGGGAGAAGAGGGGGGGCAGGGAGGAGAGAGAAGGTGAAAGGACACGGATGGGGAATGGTGGAGTTAGAGAATAGGACTGGCTATCAAAGCATTATCTGAGAATTCCTGTGATTAGGACTTACCATCTTTCTGACCTCACCATTTAATTATAATCTGCTGCTTAGGTAGTAAGTAATAAATGGCCTCCAAATTTTATTTCATTTGCTTACTTTCATTAGATTTTTGCATCAGTTTGTTCCCCTCCATAAGATCTTCTGTTAAAGCATGAAGACTTTGTTTCTGATGGGGTTGACTTGATCTTGTGGTGGTGGTGTTATTTATCTAACAAGTGTCCCACAGCAATTCATCAAGTAACGCTTCCATCTATCACATTGGGATGATCAAGAATACATTGCAGCTGATGTGCAAAAACTGATGTGTATCTGCAGTTGGGCACGCACCTCCAACTCAGCAGCTAAAAATCTCTCCAAAAGGAGAGGGCTTTTTTTAAACACCCCAACCCACTAGTGGATTATCATTAATGCATTGGCAGCAAGCCCCTTCCTTCCGCTTAGGAATGCTAGCCTAGCTCTGTTTCTTTTTGTATTACAGCATGCAGAAGAAATAAAAGTACAATACTGATTCATAATAGTTCATGACAATTTTTCCTCTGGGTCCGAGAATCATCTTATTTGCCTCTAAAGAGGCAAGGGTAGTGAGCAGCACCTCTCTTTGTGGAGTGATCTTGCCTTGTCAGTGTGACCGTGCGGAACAGGGTTTCTTGTAGGGGCTGGCTGTTATTTCTAGGAGCTCACTGGCATATCTTCAAGAGCTAAGGGTTCAGCTTCTTCTGTGTGAGAGAGGAGAGGAAATGACCTTCACCTAGCTGATCAGGGAACAACAGGAAATCCTCACAGTCCGAAGCTCCTGCCATTTCCCACCCCAAGAATCCAGCACTCAGGGACCGTTTTGACAAACTGTCATCTGTCATGTGTTTGGTTTTTTTGGGGGTTGGTTTTTGTTTTTTTTTTTTGGATTTAGCTACTGCAAATATATTAGCAAGTATGTTGATGATTCATGGTGAAATAGTGTACATGGATTTAAGTGATGTACTAGTCATTCTGTAATGGACTTGAGAATTCCCGATCAGATTGTACTTAGTTTTATCAAGCAGGATGCTGGCAGGCTGTGTTTTAATCAACTGATAGCATCACTTGGCAATTGGCATCCAGATAGTGAACAGAGTATTTCTCAAAGATCAGCTTGCTAAGTTGCAAACAGCAACATCCACTCGGATCTTTCAGGTTTACCTCCTATTTGTTCTGTTTAGCCTGTTTCTTTCCCAAATGAAACTTTCAGATGGAAATGCAGAAAGATGCACCACATCAGATCCTCTGCTGCTCTTTCACCAGTGTTGGAGCAGGAATGGATAAAGCAAAAGATGTTTCTTTCATCCTCCCAGGAAGCTATGTTGAAACAACCTCCTGAATACAGCACAAAATCCCAGAACCACCCAAATTCAAGGATCTGATGCTGGCACAAGTTTTTGAGCACTCAAATTGCATATGTGCAGTAAATCTATATTGAGGGGCCACACCACGTGGTGTGGCCTTTTTCCCTTTGAGTCAGGCTGCTTCATGATCCGTTATCTACTTTATTACCAAAGACCTACCTTGTGTTCTGGCCTGAGCCAACAGACATTAAGAATGGTTTCCTTTCCTGATAAAATACATCATCCTCTTCATGACTTAAGACTAGCTTCTGTTAAGCATCTTCGCAATGCAAGCCCTCAGGTGCCATGTCTACCTGCAATAATTTGCAGGATTTATGTTCTGTCACAATTATTGAACTTTGCAACCACTGACACCCATGTAGCTGCACTCAAGCACAGTGTTAAACTTGGGGAGCTCTTCTGTTGTGCCTAGCTCCTATGTAGTAGCTACTGTGCTTAGCAACCCACCTCCAATATAAATATATCTGCTACTCTGAAGAGCAGGCTTTGAAAAGCACCAGAAGGGATCACTCCCCCATAAGGATTTTTTCCAACATTGCAGAGCTGTTAGGACTTCCAGAGAGAAATTCTTCTCCCAGTTAAGCTTCCCATCCAGACAGCTCAAGATTTCACTTGAGACTGTGAAAGCTCCAGTGCATCTTGCTGCAATGGTTCATGAACCTGCATTTAAAAATGAGTTCTGTCTGAACTGCTCTTGAGCCATGGAGGGAGATGTAAACATCCATGCAGCTTCCTGGAGGGAGCATGATGTCTTGGCATAGGGGTCCCATGGCACTTTGTTGGGGAATGGCTCACTGGGCTAACTGAGATGGATAATGCTGTTCGTTTAAAACTGGTCAAACATTTGGGGCCCTCAGAAGAGGCTGGTGATTGAAAGCATGTAAAATAGTCTCAAAAAGTAATAAAAAGGAAAGTGAGGCATAAGGAACAAAGAGGAATGATTTATTGGGAAATTGAACTCTTTAAATTGTATTACACTTCCTCCCTCACACAGGATTTGTATGTAAGCCTGTAAGGACCAGATTCTGGTTTGTCCAGATGAGATGAAGATACAATGAAGATTAAGTCAACCCTGCAATTTTAATGAAAATTTTAACTTCCATATTAGCTACTCTCTGTTGACCATTACATGAAAATCAGAGAAATTGCAAAAGATCCCTGTCTCTAGTGTTACGTTCACCTGAGTACTTCAGCAGATGATGCCACCCACTGCAAAAACAAAGTTAAGGTTTCCAATGCCAGACCCACCAAAAGGACGTGTCAAAGTAAAGCTGAAGAAAGTCTTCTGTCTTCTCTCCCTGGTCAGGAGAGCATGTGATTTCCACAGTGTCATTTTCTGTGTATGTTTCCTATTTGTATGTTTTACAGATTAAAATAAAGATGTGTCTTGCAAACGTATTCAATAAGTCAATTTTAAAACAAGTTAATTAACATATCTAAGCTTGATCACAAAGCATAATAAGTGGGAAAAAGCCCCCAGCCAGACTGTCTAGTCTTGACTTTCTCACTCTTTGGGTTCATTTATTACAATGTTTGCTCACTCTTATAAGATTAAATCATCTGATTTCTGAGATCATCTCCAGGGACAGGAGACCACTTTACAATATCTCACATTATATGTCATTCAGGCAGTATCTCTCAAATCATAAAAACCTATGGAAAGGGTTTGGCACTTGAATAGCAGATTCCTCCTCCTTCTCCTTTTCCTAAGCTGCTTTTTCCCAGCCCAGTGTACTCTTCCTCATATTACCTGACCCTGTGCAGACAAGGCTGCTCGTGTCCACTCTGCAGAGAAACAGGCTGTTACTATGTCTCTCCTGGATCTGCCTGACTGCCTCATCCTGTCTCATGCTACCTTATATGTAGATTGGGATTTTCCCTTCTGTCTCTAGGCTTTCATTTATATCACCTTACAGTCCATGTTTCATGCCTATACTTGCTACCTTGTGAGTTTATAAATTGGACAGATCCCACTGAAAAAAATATCAGGAAAAAAGCCCAAGTTTCAGATTGATCATTTCCCTGGTCTGAATCACTGCATTTCTGTCCAAAGGTTTGCACTAACACAAGGTCAGGATCTGTACAAAGGGACAGGACCTCTCCAGCCAGCATCAGTGGTCCCTCATGGGCCTGTACCACTACTTTCTCAATATTTTTCAGCAGTTTCAGGGTTTTGGTAAAGACCTCGAGGAAAGAATATATACTCTTCCAACATTTCTTAGATCCATTCATTTCTACTCAGTCAGATGGGGCCTCAATTTTTAAGATTCCATCCCTCTTATCATGGAAACTTGGTAATTACTATAGAAACTACTTGCTTGAGACACCAGTTTCAACGTAGCAAGGCACGTGCAGCTTGTGTAAATCTCAACGTGCAAATGTATGGGGTCCTTTGTTTGAAAATAGGTTTTCCAGGAGATGATCCTGTTGCTATAGGTATTATTTTAAGATTCAAATGTAAGGCCAAGACCTCAATCCCAGCTCATCCAGTTGACCAAAAAGACAATAATCAATTTTATTTTGTATGGTAAATCCATTTCAGATTACCACTCCCACTGCACATTTTTTCATGTAGGAATTGTGCACCAGACTATATGGTGTGATTAATACCAGGTTATTGTGCCTACTAGTGTGTGTACAACTCAACTTTGCAACAGGAAGATAATTTTTAAACACTGAGGAGAGAAAAAAAGGGACAACATCAGAACTAAACCATTTCTGACAATTTCTTATTTCTATTTATTAAAACAAAAAAAATATTGAGACTTAAAAAAGAAGGAAAGGAAGGGAAGAAAGGAGAGGAGAGGAGAGGAGAGGAGAGGAGAGGAGAGGAGAGGAGAGGAGAGGAGAGGAGAGGAGAGGAGAGG
>JANIJG010013845.1:65720-82607 GCA_024611175.1 Megaceryle torquata
TCTCTATCAGTACTTCTATCTACGTCACCTAAAATACAATCATATTCTCTTTTTTTTTTTTTTTTCCTACCTTGCCGTGCGCGTTGTGGGGTGGCTGGGGGGGGGGGGGGGGCGGGAGTGTGCAGCAACATTTAGCACTTTAATGCTAGCCACAAGTAGCCAAAGACTTTGGGTTTTGCAATATGCATAGGACAAAGCAAGTCAAAGCTTTTTGCAACCATCTGTCATGTCTGAAGGAAAAGCGTATTTTTTTAACCTTTATGTTCAGGAGCTGTCTGTTGTGTTTGGGAGCTGCCCTGGTCTTCAAGTCCTGTTGAGAAATGCTCAAAACACTAAAGCTGAGTGGTTAGGTTTAGAACAGGAACCTCAAAAAGTGGTATGAATGATGGAGAAAAATGGGTAGTTTCTCTAAGGGAAAGAAATGCTCCAATTTCTCCACTAGTGCAAGATATCTGAACTTTGTAGGTGGAAGGGAAATAAAGAAGAGTAGAGATATGTGGGTTGCACTTTCCATGTATATTTTTAATTATGGCACATCTATCATTCTTAGCACTGCCTTGAGCAAAGAAAGATAAAACAGCAAAAGCAATAGCAAGATTTCCACACATGTAGCCAGTCTCAAAATCAATGGGGGTTCAGTATCTAAATACCTTTAAAAACCTGGCCACCAGTTCCCTGAGGCCCCCTGTGAATATCACAACCTTAAATCCTGGTGGATGTACTGATGTTGCTCAGCTCATGTAAGGCAGGGGGTTGCAGTCAGGACAGCATTTAGTTTATAATGTGGAGGGTTGAAAAAATGTTCACTTTAAGGCTGGCTGGCTTAAAGTCACACACTCATTCTTCAGCATCTCTTTGGTTACAGGTAGCATTCAACTATGTACCAACAGTCAGCAAGAGGTATTTGGTGACTGTTCACAAATGCATTTTATTCCCCCTACATTTAAATATTTTACAAGGGAAAATGCAAACCTTTGCTAACTGTTGGTAGGAGAGGAAGAACAGATGTTTATGCTTATCCTTTTGCATACAAACAGAACCAATAAATATTCAGGCAAATTAAAAAAACAGTTTCCACTGGACACAAGGGAATCTGCTGAGGTTGTGCCATGCGGTAGATGCGAATGAGAAATCTTGCAATGCCTCCCTTTCCATCCTGCCAAGCTGGCGCCTTGGCATGTGCTCATCTTGCTGCTGCGCACAAGAGGTAGCGCACCCAAGGTTAGGTTACATGAGTGACTTGCTTAGCCAAGGTGACTCCTCTCATCTGTTACATATCATAGGGTTATAAATAACAGAGCAATCTCTGATTGGCAGGGGAAGCTGACAGCCCCTTCCCTCCTTTGGGATGCTGAAACAATTACACACAGGGGGAAGCTAGCAAGCACTTGTGTCTTCACTGCAAACAGAGGGTTGGGTTGGTCTTTGCTCCTCTTTAATTAGAGTTTATTGGTAAAGCACCCCCATTTTTCTACTTCTGAAAAATCTGGGTTGTCAAGGCCTAATTCGTGGGCCTATTGTGTGAGATATTGATACCAAGTCCCTCCAGGATTAGCTGGGTTCCTATCAAAACTGAGGAGTATATTTCTATCAATGAAAACCACTATGACAAGTTCTGTCCCCTGAGACAAACAGCCTGTTCTATGGAGGCTTTAAATAGGAGCAATAATGGTAGTGAACAGCACTGAGTTGAATAATTAGATTGTTCTTCATAAATCCTCAAGTGAAGACTTCTAAGAAGGTCCATTATGTGTGTTGTATGTTAGCACTGAGCTTTATGTGGTGTGGACACCTCTCTGTGCCAAGCTGCAGTGATGAGTGAATAAATCACTGAAGATTGGGACAGGAAGAGTACAGGTCCTTCCCCTCCTGCCTTTTTCTCCACGGAGATCATCTGCTCTGAACTGAAAACACCCACATTATTTATTTTATTGCAAAAGAGTTTTCAAGAGGACTAACTGAAGTAACCTCTGAATATTTATGTTTTGTTTGTTTAGAGTCAGAGACTGGAAAACACACATATTTTTTCATGTCCCCAGACTGGTTCATTTACTGATGCACTTAAAACATGCTTGCAGATCTATCAAGAGATAACTTCTTCCTCAGAGGGATGCAGTCATATAATATCAGCTTAGTATTATCTCCACATGTTCTTGGTGGGATTTCCTCTTGCTAACTGAGAACTGATCTTTACAAAACAAAACAAAACAAAAACCTCTTTCTCCTTTCTCCCCTTTCAATTATTCAGGCTTTCTCTCTCTTTCTTGCTCTCTGTGTGTCAGTTACAGAAAGAAATCTCAGATGAGCAAATGTCATTTAACCCTAACCCTGACTGGTAATTTTTAGACGTTTTGGAGGAAATTCTGGAAAGCGGCAGTAATTGCAGGCAGGGATGTACACCCACCCGATGCACAGTGTGTATGCATGCTCAGGCAAGCACTTCTGCTAGACCCAGATACACTCCATTTGCTTAGAAACACGTCTGTCAGACCTGGTTAAACAACATTGGTATAAAGAACAAGAAAGCACATTATTCCCCTGAGAACAGTGTATACACCTAACTATTTTGTCTGCCAGCAAGAATCTTGTGTCACTGTAAGGTTTATATGAGCTGACTGGCAAAGGATGCCCTGGTGATAAATAAAACACCACTACCCCATGTCCCCTGACTGTATGCATCTGAGCAGCTTTAGTGTCCTTTCCAGTTACCTTGGCTATGAAGATGTGGCTTTCGCCTTTGGGCCAGGCCTTTTGTTATAGGTGACTGATGGGATGGGATGATCATCAGAGTCATAGAAAAATTTATCTATATTCTTTTAAAGATATGCTGTGCTTTCCTTTCTGATTAACATAAGGATCTCCTTGCCAGGCTATGAAAATAAAGTGACTAAAGGCACATTCCTTTTTGCATCGTAAGAGCATGAATTCCGGGAATTTCCTATCCATAAGAAGTTTGCATTTCTGGGACTCCATGCTTGCACCCTTGCACACAAACTTCCCTGATGCTGCAGCAGAAGCCAGCCCTGCTCCTCTCTGTTCTGCTTGGGCAGCCACAGTGGAGTTCCTGAGTTTCTTAGCTTGATCCTGAGTTGCAAGTGCCAAGCACAGCCAAGAGTCAGGCCACATCTAAAGGTGATTTTCAGTGGGATGCCTGGGAATTTATACAGGACCTTGTTTCTGAAGGTCTAGCCTTTCTTTAGGCTTGTTCTGCTTTGAGTGGAGCTGCCTGCAGACAGGTGGGCTTTGTGCCCCTCAGGCAGAGTCAGCAGTGAGGATGCCTTCCTGGTAGTGTGTCCATAGCTAGTCTGAGAGGAGACCAAGTGGCATTTGGCCCTTGGGCACAGTAATAATTCAGTAATTCAGGTAGTAACCATGGTTTGCAACTGATGCATTAGGTGAGAGTCCACCTGTTATCTCCCCCACAAAACAAGAGTTTGAGATATTTTAATGCCACTGTTCTGACCTGTATGTTTGTTAGGAAAGGAGATGACGAGCAAAGCTCTGGGCAGATATGGGGAATCCTGTCCCACCAGAGGCAGGTGAGAACACATAGTAAAATCCAAGAATCCTGCACCAAAACCAAAGTATGCTCTATAAAAGTGGAGTTAGGTCTTCTTCACAGGGTCCAGGCAAATAAAACTGGTCCCAGTTTGGAACAGGACTGAGTTATGAGCCCCACTCCTTGTTGCACCCTTTGCAGAAACACTCCTTGTTGCACCTGGCAGAAAGCTGCTGATATGTAATGCAGCTGGTCTGAGGCACCCTGGACACCCAAAGGAAACAGGAAATGTGTCTGTGGACATTAGATGATATAGGGTTTGCTGGAAGTTGAGCAGAAGTTTTCTGGATTTCAATTTTGAACTCATGCAGCTTTACTCCACCTTGTTCCCACAGTGGGCACCTCTGTCCTCTTATGAGCCTGGCCTTAGTGCTTTGTTTAGCGTGTGACATTAATGGCATTTGCCTGCCTCAAAGGCACACTGAAGGGTTGAACACAGTCTCAAAATTGAGACATTTCAGGCACAGGACCATGTAAGAACCTTCTAGAAGGTTATGTTCAATTTTCAAAAGGCTCTGGCTAAGCCAAAAGCTCGTTCACCACCATCTGATTTCACTCTTGCTCCATACATCTGCTGGCTGGTCTGATGCCAGGCTCCTTCCCAGTGCTGATAGCCCTTAGTAAAATAAAGGCAGTGGGCTTTTCATGCATCCCAAAACCCTTCTCTCAAGATCAGGAAATATTTGCTACAAAAACACAAGGTGTTCTTTGCTCTCCAAAGATTACTTTATAAGTCTAAATCACATCAGTAACCAAAATGTTTGTAGATTGTCTGAATTTCCTAAAGTAGGTTTAATAAATAAAGACTCAAGACTGAAAGCACTATTTGCAGTAGGATTTCTCATTACATTTCATACCTATTTCAGTTTTATGAGGATATGCTGGTTTAACTCCTTTCTGATGCTGTTTCTTAATACAACCAGATTTTTTAGATTAGCAAAGGTATATGAAACAAAAACCTGGAATTAAGTTTGCAGAAAGTCTGTTTTTTATACTAGATAATAGTTGGACATTAAACCAAGACAAAAGAAATTAGCTGTCACAATAACAAATCCATTTTCAAAGCAATCATATCACTGCAGAAATCCAATGACAAATATATAAAAATAATGTATATTTATGTAGTAAATTTCACTCCAAGGAACTCAGAGCCTCCAAAAATACCACTGTGGGAGGTGGCTCTGTGGTGAGGAGATCCCAGTGAGTGACACTGGGCTTTTGGAGCAGCCCTGGCAAGGTCACTTGAACAAACTCACCTCCATCTGAAAGGCCTCTGGCATTGCAGGAAATGTGAGTGGCGTTTCCAGTTGGGCTGCTGTGCCCATGGTCAGCATGCACGTGAATAAGAGGTGAACTTTGCCTCTCTTTGCAAAGGACCAAACAAAACAAAAAAGGCAGTTTCCCCTTTTAAGGGCATAAACAGGATGAAAGTGCTGCTTCAGCCCTGGGTTGTCTCACCGTGTGAGGCTGCTCTGCACTCTGACTGTGCAATCAGAATAGTTTTTCAGGGGATTTTTACAGTACTTTGAAAAACACCATTTTTTTTTTCTAAATATTAATGGAAACTTGACTTGAAGTCAGCTCAAGCTGCAGAACAGTGCTTATAGTAATTATTTATGTATTAAATGCAGCTGATCTGGGGTTTTTTTATTATCTTGATGTGATTTTGATGTTCAGTTTTCATAAGAACAGCAGCCAAGTGACACTGAAACCACCTTTGAACATATGCGTGTGTGCATGCCTTAACAAACATGACTCATGTATGATGTTATACTCAGGGGTCTGAATAATTGGGCATAAGTAATAAGCAGTGCTTTGTGGGACGTCATCACTCCATCAGTTTCAGTATGGCTGAGTCATCTATAGTCAGGAAGCTTCTGCTGAGGTTTTGTGTATTATCTGCAGGAACTTTTTCTGTCTTATCTCTGGAAAATTGATCCATACAGTCTCTCTAAAGACCTACATAAAATATTAATTTTGCCTATTTGTTTGATGTAATTAGCAGGTGTGATTAATCAATTAATCAATCTGTGATTCCTATCTGTGCCACAAACAGCTTGCTGTGCCACGCGGGGATACTGCAGGCAGCTAGCCCACAAACTCCTCTCAGCTTCCCAGTGTGAGGGCCCTTCCCAACCCTATCTCAAGATCTGCAGCCACCAGGGTCTGGTGCCACCAGTACCTCTTGCAGCCTAAAGTATGTGGAGGGCACAACAGCATTCGTGAAGCCTTCAGATGAGGACCCTGCTGGCCTCATTGCCTGCAGGGCTGGGAGAGCAGTTCTGGCTTGCCTTCTATGAGACTGGGGGGGACAGAAAGATGCTCCTAGACAAGGCGTGCTGTGGCTCCACTGGGTCCCCTTGGTCCCTGGCTGTGCAAATGGGCTGTGCTGGCTCCCTTGGCAGCCTGTAGCTCCAGGCAATGCCACATTTTGCCTATGCCTGGAGGGGACAGAGCAGAAAAGAGTTGCCAAAAGTGAAGGAACTTCTTATGGCAGGATTTTGGTGATCTTTCCAGCCCAATTTTGGTGGTCTGAGGGATGCAGGTAAGTCATGTGAATTTCAGGTAGACCTGAAGTTATTGAAATGCCTAGAAATCCAACTTTGAAATATTTGCCAAGTGGCCAGCAATAAAAATCCCAACGCTATTCTCAGGGACTCATTGACTTTTAAAGTTTAATTCCAGAAGCGGTGCTGGATTTCACAGAGAGTAGGAAGTATGGATCATGTTGCACAAGCAAACAAGCACCCTTGGGTGTTCCCATTCCCTGGAGCCCCTATTTGGGGGCAGTGGGAGGGGTATGACCACAGATATTACAGGCAAATCAGGGAGACATGTCCCTGTACTAAATTGCCATGTGAGAGATTTTGCATTTCCCGGTGGCAGGCACTGAGGACCTGGCAGAGCAGAACAGCAGGACCTTGGTCTTTGCTCTAGCCAGGGGCAGGGTGTTTCATCAGTGCAGGTACAGGAGCCTTCAGGGCAGGATGGCTGTTTTTAGAGGGTCCAGAGCTTGTAGAGGATGTGCTGAGGGACATTACTCAGTCTTCAGCTTGCATGGGGCTTCTTCCAATACTGTGGTAGCATCTGCTTTGCCTTTTTACTAAAGTGGCTTGACCAAGGTGCTGGGCTACAAAACTAAAGTCTGTCTGAGTACTCTCTCAGACAGTGTCCCTTTTTCAGTGTCATATTCTGGGCCCTCTCTATCCTGTCCCAACTGTTTTTCTCTGTTTTCCCCCTGCTATTGGGAGTCCTCCTATCTTATGCCTTGCCCACCAACACTCTGGAGAACCTGGACCAAGCTGCCCACCTGTCAAGATAAGGTATGAATGTAATCCAGGAGTAACCATCTTGATGCTGTGTGCTGACAGCTCCTGGGTCTGCCTTAAATAATTTTTCTGTTCTGTGATCTTTTAGTTCAACAAACCCTATAAACGTGATATATATTCCTCTGGCCAACCTGACCTTACCCTGGCCTAGGGTGGTGTGCTTTTTTTTTTTTTCATTTATTGGGCTCATTGGGTCTGATTTCATTCCTGTGCATTGTATGCTTTGCTGACTCAGGAAGATTTGATGGTCCACAAAGGCAGGTGCCCCCCAGAAGATCAACTGGTCTCTGTTTTGGTGTGATTTTTGGGTTAGAACTGCCCAGGGTAGCACTTTCCTCAGCACAGTTTTTCTATGGAGTAAAAAGTATGAGTCTCCATCTGATGTCTTGAACTGTCATCATAATAACCTCAAATATAGCTGTCTTCACCACATCACCGTCCTCCTCTCTGACCCATAAAGTTTTACCATTACAACCTGCCCTTAATCACCTAACCATTTCCTTAGTCTTTCAAGGACAATGGCTTTTATGCCATTCTTGCTAACCTTACATATTAGTCTACCATCCCAGGCTGCGTTTAAATGACTTTTCTGAAATCTATGTGGATTAGCTCCACTGCTTCGCTCCTGCCTGTTTTTCATGTTAACTCCTAAAACAAAATCTGCCAGCTTTGTCAGACAAGATTTACCCTTTATGGAGCTGGGCAGATACATTTTTATCAGTTCATATTTCTCCAGATGTTGGATGATCTCACCCCTACTAACATCTCTAAAATCTTGCCTCTGATTAAAAAGAAATTCCATTCTGCAGGTTAAGGGCTAGATTCTCAGGTGGTAAGAGTGTGTGTGCACCAGCTTTTACAAGCATTCATATCGACTGATAATCTACTGCAAATATGTCTTAGTTTCTGCCTTTGTCTTCTCATAGATTCTCAAAGATGTTTTCTTTATATAAGTTTCTCTTTACTTCTTTTTTTTCTCCAAAAAATGACTCAAAACCACTATTATTGGGCACTTAATCTCTCCTGCTGTTCCATTAAGCAGCATGGGCTAAAAGTATGTCCTTCACACTCAGCCCTTCCTTCTTCTCCACAGTATGAGTTTGTGTTGGTGATTATTCATGCTCTCAGCTCTTCCCCGTTTGGCTGTCACCTGAAACTTTGCTTCTGTGTCTGTCATCTTACATCCAGGTTCTCTTGCAAGACCAGCCAGGGGAAATCATTTAATTTCCCTCATTTCGGTCCCTCTTGTTGTGTTAAGCTCTCTCGACTACCTCTCAGTGGTCTGGTGGCCTCCTTGTTAAACTTATCCCCTTTACCTGTTTTAAAGATCTTCTATTGTTTTTATTCACTCTGTGGGCAATTCTTCTCTCTCTGTCACATTTGGTTTCATAATCAGCTTTTTACAACTTTTCAGCTTTGCTTTATAATCTTTTTCATCCCGTTAATATTTGCCTTCTTACCCATGTCACCTGCCTCTTTCTTCTCTCCGATAGCTTTTATGACTTCCTCTGTCATCAACCTTCATCGGAAACAGCACTCTCCTGTCCCTGCTTGACAGAGATCACTGTTTCCAAGTGCTACACTCATTTCCTGAGTATGAGTTGCTGTATGTAAACGAGGGCTTGGTGAATAGACACCAGTGCCTCTTACATTGACTTTTATTTCTTTCTTGCTGCTGTTTGCTTATGAGCAAGTGGTAGTATTCTCACATGCCCTTGTTGCTCCAATTTGCTTCTGAGTAGCTTGGTGATTCTGATTTGTTTGTTTGTTTGTTTGTTTTCCTTTTTCAAATGAAAGCCAGCCCAAAGCAGGGAGACACCATACAGACTGCCATGGATCTGTGAAAATTGTGGAATAATTTTTTATGAGGACTTCAAATACTGAGGGACTGTAGCTGGCCCACTCTGCTCTCGGAACAGCACTAAACCACCCTTTACCATTAACACGTCAAAACTCTTAGAAAGAAAGTCCCTAGTGGTGGATTAAGCATAGGAAGGCAGGCAGTGAGAGTTAAACAAAATGCTTGAGGTCATCCAGCAGGTAAGTGACAGAGATGAAAACAGACGCCACTCTTCTACCTAGGACTGTGTCCACTGAGCCAGGATAATTCCTGGCAGAGCAACAACAGCAAGGCCACAGAATCAGATCATTACTCATTTGGTTTTATTTGTTCGAGCACTAGGTGATGAAATGCAAATGGTACAGGCAGATGCACAATTTCAAATCCTCTGTGTGTGACAACTCAGCTATGGGAGCAGGATTTTCTCTCCCTCTCTACAGCAGTGCTTCTAAAATTGCACAGAGGCAAGGAAAAAGGGTATTCAATGGGTTCACATGCTCAGGGAAATCTGAATTTGTAGAAATTTCTTTCTCAAGCAGCTTCACTTAATTGCAGTGTAAATAAATATATAGTTACATATACACATATGTATATATGTTTTAAGCAGTAGAAGTTCCAGAATCTATTGTAGTCTCTTAATCTTCAGGTCAAGGAACTGGAGAGGAAGGAAGAGGCAAAACAGGAGGAGGACCCAGAGATGTCTGTCCTGCCCTGCTGCATGCCCAGCCCAGAGGCACACATCAGGCAGCCCCTCCACAGGGCGAGGGCTGCAGGGAAGCTGGGGGATAGGCTCGCCAAGTGCCTCTCTGAGTCTTTATCAGGGCTGTCCTCTCCCTCCCCAAAACACTTCAGCGAGCAGCGAGCAGTGGGCTTGACAGTGGGACCTGCGGTACTGCTCGAGCAGCAAAGTGGAGATTTTTAATATATATTTAAAAGAAAGAGTTGGCACAAAGGGAGGTAGAAATGAGCAGCAAGTATGAGAATGAGAGCAAAGCCACACCTTTGTTCCTGCTATTGCTCCTTCCCCTACTTCATGGTAGTTAGGGATGGTCAAAAACTTCTTCGTGCTATTTACATTTTTGACAGAGCATTTTTAGCTTTCTTGCCATGTTTTCAGGCTTTTTCACAGAAAAAAATACTCCCAAGTATATACAGCCTTAAGTTTTAAAAACAGTTCTCGGGGTTTTTTGACTTTTTTTCCGTTCTTCTGCAGAATCGTGTTGCAATCAGAAAGAAGATTCTTCAAGAAAAGACACTAATTACCATTTTATTGTTAAAATTATTTCCATCATATTCCCTCTGCTATACAGGTCCTCTCTTTCATCATTTATTGCAGTGATGTAACTATACAACAGGGCTTGTGTGCAAGAAAAAGACAAAGATGAAGGCTTAATTCAGCATTGCAAGCATGATGAAAGGAACAAAGGATGATGCGGCTATGCCCTGATCCTGCAAATACTTATGCACATGGATAACTTTGCTGCCAGGAGTATTTCTGCTTGCAGTAACTGCGCTGAAGTGTCAGCAGACTCTAAGTCATAGGGCCTGATTTAAGCTCTGTTGGAGTCAGTGCACAAACTCCGACACGTTTCAGCAAGGACTTTGCCAGTACTTACTTAGGGAAGCATTTTAGCACTGCTGAGTTTACTTGCAACCTAATCCTTAACATGCACAGGCTTTCCCAGGCTCTGAGCACATGCTCCTACTACTAGATGTGACAGTGATTGATGACTTGATTCATCACTATTCTGTAAAATTACCTCTCGCGGGCACTGCCAGGTGGATCAACACAACTCAGCTCGGCATGGCCAGCAGTGGAGCTGGGTGAGTGGCCAGGCATCTCGCTGGCTGTGAGGCAGGGATGCCTAGGGATGCTGCTCACAAAGCCAGCTGCCTTCCGTGGGGCACAGGACACTGCTGATTTTGTCCCGGTCTTCTCCAGAAATGGTGTTGCTGGCAAAGGGAACTCCCAGGGATGACACTACCATGCCAGATAGGAGTTTTTCAACCCTGCAGGGGACATTTCTATACTTCAATTAGTCCCTTAATTGACCTGTCTGCAGGGGAAGACTCAAGGGAGCTGAACACCTATTTCCTTCCAGTTTAACTACTACCAAATCTAAGGACTTAGTTTGTCTGTTAAGTAGGAGCAAATATATAGTGTCTCCACAAACTTGTCACGGTGAATTACCTAATGTTTTCCTGCCACAGTAATGAGAGTATGATCAAACTGTGATATAAAGTATATTCAATTATAATTGAGTTCTGGTCCCATGCTTTTTTTTAAATTGTATTTTTAGACAAAAAAAGTGTGCATTTCCTCCAGCTACTTCTAAAGCAAAAAGCTAGCTGAGTTTTCAGGCTATTATAAAGCTAATTGTCTTTCTGTGTCAAGTTTAAAAATGGTATAATCCCAGTGTTTCAATGATTTAAATTTATGAGGGAATGAGAAGAGCAACATTAGGTTGATCCTTAAAATTAAACCATGATGTGTATCTCACTTAAATATATTAAGAGGGTATCTGGAAGTATTAGCCCCAAATTCAAAGCATGCTTTAAAGCCACCACTGCTGCAGGGCTGAGCTCCAGCCCTTGCCCTCACCCCCAGCCAGCCCTCCAGCCCCTCTGGCAGAGAAGATGACCCATGCCTGCTAGGCAGTGCTGTGTGGGGCATCTTGGCAGCAATGTTAAACTGAGGAGCAAAACGTCTCCTTCAGAGTCAGCTTCCCTCACCTATAACAAGCCAATCTAGAAACAACAAATATGCTGAGCTCTCCGGTGCTTTCAGTGTAATATTGCTTCATGGCCCTACTCCATAATAGACTTTAGTCACAGTTTACTGTGAATATAACCCTAAACCTGAACTTTAACCCTTAGGTCAGCCCTTTCTTTAGGATTATTCCAGCAAGTGTTGTCAAATCCAAAATTAGCATAGCTATATGGACCCTCTAAGTAACTGCCCCAGTGAAGCTGAGGGGCTCTTTTTTATGATTCTTTAGAAAACCAAATTAACCATACATCTAAAGTCATCCCAAAGACAAATTATGTTTACAATCAAGGGACTTTAGTTGTTCTGGGCAGCTTTCCATGAGGGCCTTATAGCAAAAGCTACCGCAACATCCAGCTTCTCTGCAGGGTGACTGGACACAAGTAATAAACACCCAAGACTGGTGTTTGGCCTGAATTTCATCTCCTGGTTGAAATAAATATGCTGTCACATGATATGAGTATCCCATGAGACTTATGTATTATTATATCCAACTTGAAAATTAACTCTCATGCAAGTTGCACAGAACACCAATGAAAGCAACCATTAATTGTTAATATAAACTATTAATGAAACACCAGGATGAAGGTCAAAGTGCATGACTGAAACCTCCCAGCAAATGAAAGGATTATTTTGCCTCTTACTGAGCATAATTATCATGTGAATTTCATTGGCTTTCTCATCAAACCACTTCTCTCTGCACTGACGTGTTCCACCACTGTGGTAAATCTGCTCCCCGCAACTGATATTTGCTTTTCATTGTCCACCAAGGTTTTTATTAACATCCTGGATGTCTGCAAGGAGAAGAGAGCCGGCACCCTTTTGCCTTTGTTCCTATGGGAGCTTTTTTCCCCCCTTCCATTGTCCATTACTCACAATAAATTTGCATTGACCTGGCTCCCCATAAATTATCCTGTATCCTGCTGGTACGTCCTTTAACTGCCCTGGTTCACATTTTGCAGGTCCATGACATGGTGGCCACACCAGAGGGCATGCAGCCTGGAGTGAGAGCAGGCCCCTTAGCACGTTATACAGATCAAAATATCAGGGAGATGACAAGTTGAGGGGTTGTTTTGGAATGACTGTCAATCAGTTTTCCTTTCCTTCTGCATGCAGCGGTGTGATCAGCCTCACCCACCAGTTTTACTTCAGTAATGTCTTATACAGGCATGAACTGCTCAGATACTTTCCACTGAATATTTTTATTTGTTTATTAAACACACTGTCCTCCTTCTTCCTTAAGGAATGGAAATCCCAGCAAATGAAAAAGACTGAATCATAAGGCAGAAATATTCTGGGGCTTTTTTGTTTCTGACAAACCCTGAAAAAAATTTTAAGTGTGCAAGAAACCAACTCTCTGTCAACATTCATCGCTTTGAAGAAATTTCAGAAGCGCTGATCTGACACAGGTTTGCTTAGGAGTTATCTCTCTGGCTCAAAAGTTTGCTGTAATTGCCCATGCCTAAGATGCAGATTAACTCCCGAGACATTGCCTTTACCCCCTGCCTACCTGCTCCATACACTGCCAGAGAGGAACTTGTCAGCAGAAGGATTTGGCTCTGTGACCACACAACAGTGCTTGCCTGGGGTACTGGGATTGCAGGGGACAGGGGTGAGGCCATGTTGGGTGGGCTGAGACCAGCTGGGCCACACACAATCCCTGCCAAACGAGGCTGAGATAGGAGCTGCCAGGCTTGAGAGTATTGAGTTTCAAAGGTGTAAACCCATGCCTGGAGTTAGACACATTTTAGTCCTTTTTTGAGTTTTCCGAGACAGAAAAAGTGCCTGGGATCATTTAGTCCCAACAGGAGGGGTAGGTGTTGCTCTTGGCCAATGTCACAGGAGACCTGTTGGTAGGTAGACCTGTGCTGGAGGGTGGTTGTATGAAGACCAAACTCTTAGTAAATAGAAGTCCCCATGGCTGAGATTTATTGAGCCAGTTGATGCTGATAGTTTTCTTCTTGAGGACTTCAGTTGGGCCTGCTGACCTAATTACTAGCTGGTATTATGCTAATGGGCTGCTTAAAGTCTTATGTATGTTTCTGTTCGCACGTTGTTTGTAGAGTTACCTGATTTTCCATGAAGAGCATGGCCCGTCTGCATGGATCTTTCTTAGTTTGGTTTTGATTTTTTTTAATCTGTACACTTTTTTTTTTTTAAAGCAACCCTTGGGTTGCCTTTACCAGGGGAAAATATTGTGCCGTTTCTGTTAGCATGGGCATGTGTAAGTTGCTTCTTTGAAGAGAAGGTCCTAATATGTTAAGGTATGCCAGGCTGTGACAAGCTGAAATCTCAGCTGAAGAGCCCTGTCAGATCTGTTCTCTCATCCATGCCCTCCCTCCGTTCAGACCCTGACCTTCCCCATCAGATAAGCAGCACAGATCTCGGCCCTGTGTTCCCTCTGCAGTCTCAGCTCATTAAAAATTCATTGCCTAAAGTGAATCTATTCTGTTGCTACTGAAGTGTTATTTACCTCGGTCCGGATTTCCTCAGGTTCTGACAATTAAAGGGGGTCTAAGGAGAGGGCTGAGTCACAGGATTAAGGCTTGGGCAATAACTCTTGTAGCAAGAGACGATCATGTAAAGCCATAATTTCCCAGCTGCGTTTTGGTTCCCCTTCAGTGCTTCATTAAAGGTGGTGACTCAACAGAAAGGACAGAGGCACAGGTTAACAAGAATCCCTCCTTTTGTGGGATTAGAGCCTTGCATAGTGAGGCTCTTTCAAAGGCAGGAGATGTTGTCAAGCATCATTAGGAAGCTGTTTTAAACAAGAGTCATAAAGCACCCTTTGCGGTCAAACGAATTTATTAGAGAGGCGAGTGAGTGGAGGCAAGCACTGTAGGAGAGAAATAGATGAACAATTTGCACGGCATTGATAACAAAGCAGTTCACCAGATTCAGAGCTGCTACCATTAAAACAACTTAAAAGGATTTTTCAAAAATCCCAGGGTCTTTTTCGTTCTGGATGAAAGAGGTGATTTTGTGGATGGCGTTGGCAAACAACGGGCGCGTCTTGAAATCTAGGTTTGTGTGCAGGTTAACTGTTTCCCAGCCTCATGATAATTCCTTCCAACAAGTGTAAGTGGGAAGAAACTGGCCTCTTGTTGTGCCCCGGTGATCCTGAAAGCCCCCACGAACCCCAGCTTGGACAGCCCTTCACAAAGGCTGACCAGCTGGGGAAGAAATCTGGGGCTTTGCTCAGAGCTGGCTTTTTCATAGAAAGCACCAGGGTAAAACTATAATAGAAGATAAAGTATTTGCAGTAATTTCTCAGACCACTTCTGGAAATACTCCATAGTAAAGTGCAGTTTGAAGTGCTGTGGGAAAGACTTCAGATACTATCTGATCTCTGATAGGGTCTGGTTTTGGAAAGAAAGCAAATGCTGTTCTCACGTTGGGGGGGGCGGGGGAAGAGGGAAAGAGGGGAACGGAAAGAGGAACAGATGAATAGAAGCTACTTGTTTGGAAGTAGGTAAGCAGCTTTATTATGCAGTTAGCATGATGGACTATGTACTGTGTTTGTTTATTGAACCTACAGCATAAATCTAAATGAACCAGTAGCTCAAATTTAAACCAGCTGTGGCTAAAGGTAGAGGAATTCCAGATACTAATCACCCAGACAGCACCAGTCCTGGTTATGGTGATTTACCCTTCCCCACCATCCTTGAAAAATGTGCAGAAAAATCCCATTTTCTTTGCATGTTCACTTGGACCACACAAGCCATAGGTTCAGCAGGCTGATGTGAGCCCAACAAAGAGCCTCGTGGCTCCTGCATGCATGCATGCTTTGCTGCCCAGGGGAAGGACAGGGGCTGACAGTGGGACAGACAGAGCAAGAGCTTGAATGGACTGTTATTTTTGGAGTGGTTTCTTCCACTCTGTTTGAAGGGTTCTTGCTAGGGCATGTTTGGAAAGAAGCAATGCTAACATTGCAGAGAGCTTGCAACATAGCTGAGCCACAGTATGGGTATTTATGCCATCTTTTTAGAGACTGAGGGATAGCTGTTCATCACGGAGGTTCTTTGGAGTGAAAAACAGTGGCCAAAAGTACATCTCCTGGTTAGAAAGGTTTTTTTCTTGTCTGGTATTCAATTATTCATATGTGTTGGCTGGTTTCAGATGAAGCCGCAGCTCCTTCCTCCCTCCCTCCCCCCATGCACCTAGGAGCTTGCAATGTGGGGTTGGGGAGCCAGGAATGCCTTGGCTGGCATGCCATGCTGGAATGCTTTTGGATATACTGGATGGTGAAAGTGAGGTATCCACTTTCGGGATTCCTAATTCCCTTTGGGGTTCCCACTCTAAAAGTTCTCCCATTGCATTTGTGCTGTTGCTTCACCAGCCCCCCAAAACTTTTCTTCCCCTCCTCTGCCCACAGCTCTTTGCAGGGCAGTTGCCCTGCATGGTTGCTCACAAATGCCAAGGGCCCCCTTTTCTTGGGTGGCAGCAGAGGGGAACAGCACATGGGCTTTGCTCACAGGGCCCTGTCAGAGCAAGGGAGGAGACCTGGAGCATTGTCTGGATACAATTTAGGCACTATAAACAGAGGCAGCAAGGGGTCACACTTTCTATTCTCATTTTACCCCCTGCAATGTCTCTGCTAACTGGTGCATACAACTTGAACTCTTGTAAAAATTAGCAGAGAGCACAGTACCGGTGACAGAAAGCTGAACTTTTCCAACAGCAGGCTCTAAATTCACTGTGTGCACTGAATCCACTTAAAGAGACAGTCTGCATTCTGTTCTTTCCACCGCTTAGTTAGAAATGACTGCAGTACTAATTAAAAGCAAATTGCTTAATCTTGTTGCGTCAGGAAGGGAGTCTCTCTTCAGAGAGGATGCCTCCTGCGAAAGGCCTGGAAACGCGGGACACCCGCGGGGCAGCAGAGCTGAGCGAGCAGCCTGCGAGCACGCTGCTCCATCAATTACCCGGCACGCTGGTGTTCAGGCCAGCAGCCGGATCACAGCCCTGCCTTTGCCAGCAGGTATCAGAGTAGTAGTAATGATATTTGTGTTGACTCATTATATAATAATCTGAATTTCCTTTGCGAGGGAGCTGTCTGATGTGGGGGCCGAAGCAGAGATGTATTCCTTGCCTTAGCGTTACCAAAAATCCCTGGCACACCACTCCCCTGTTTCAGGCTCAGCTCAGTGGGAGTGTGTCAGTGAGGATCATCACTGTAGCTAAAATCCACCACACAATGTGTTTTTCATCCCCAAAGATCTTGACTCTCCCAGGACTGAACGAAGCAAACTCCTCAACCCACCAAAACTTCTAGTTGAGGCACTTTTCCCCTTTTGGAAAAGCCTTTCCCCCCCCCCCCCCCCCCCACCCCCCATCCACCCCCACACTAATTATCCTAGACCCTCCCACTCACTAACATCCACTTCTACTA
>JANIJG010013845.1:82617-103678 GCA_024611175.1 Megaceryle torquata
CCCCTTGTGGAAACCCCTTCCCCCCCCCCCCCCAATGATCATATCAGCCTGCACTAATGATTTCAAATGACCTCAGCATGATAGAAATGTACTTTCCCCAACCCCCCCCAAGTTTACATTTGCACGCAAGGATGTGTAACAACACAGAGAATTGATTTCTTCCCCTGTATTATCTTTGGATAACATGCATACCATCTTTGCTAGCTAACAAAGAAATAGGAAACCTCTCTTCTTTTGCTTCAGGATACCCATATGACACCCTGTTCCTGTATTTACTCTAAGACAGCTGGGCATTGATAGTGAATTAGCTAAAAGCCATAGAAGTTCATACCCATTTTCCTCCCTACCATGTGTAAGTAGAATGAGTACAATGTACCTTTTTTTAGAAAGATTTTTATTGAATTATATAACATGTCAATGGTTTTAAATTTAAGTCAATTGAGCCAAGGCCACATTTTTCCTGCAGCAGACCAGAAAAGAGCAATGCATAGAGAAAATTCAAGTCACTGCAGATTAGAGCAGGCTTTGCTGTTAGTCCTGTTGAAGTCTGCATTTAGCTAAAGTCCAACCTAAATTGATCACACTTTGTATCAATTAAGCAGGTGTTAACAGTAAATCAAGGAATTGGGGTGGGTGTGTGGGTGTATGGTGTGATTGAGTGCAGGTGCTGCCACTTCACCATTAGCTCCCTGTAGGGCTGCTGATGTTGTCCCTATATATACCTGACTTGGGGAGAGAGAACTTTTCTTGTGTTTGGGTGATAGGGCTGAGCCTTGTCATCAGCTTGAAGGATTGGGAGAGCTTTGTGGTTCCTTGCTGGAAACCAGGACAGGAAGTACTTCTGGGCTTTGTTGTTGATGGGAAGAACACTAGAAATCTCCCAGCTTTGTGGGTGATGGGGAAGCTTAGGGTGTACTCAGCCCCCATTAGGGGTGATGAGAGAGTGAGTTGTGAGACTCCTTTGGATGTCCAGGCTCAGCAGTTTCCTAGCTCCGTTGGCCCAGGAACAGCAGATTTCATCAACTGTTTCTTCATTGTGATCAGACTTTAAGGTAAGAGCCTGGGGGAGTCAAGGGTCTGATGTGCTAGAAAGGCAGGGCAGATGGTCCTAAAGCAGGTGTCATGTGTGACAGAGAAGGAGGACTCCAGAACAGCAGTGGTAAATGGGTTCCTGTACCCTTTCTGCTAAGGTACAGGTGGATAAGACTAGTTTTAGGCTGCCTCTTTGACCATGAGAGGGTGGAGACAACTAAATTGCTTTGATTCACAAGTGGCTTTGCAAAAGGTTGTTATGCTTCTGATAAGGGGTTGGTGGTGCAGAGCCCACATATGTATCTCTCTGGTGGTGTGAATGGCACTTGGGCTGAGCTGGGTCCTGCACCAGCTTTGTGTTGATGGGAATTCCTTTTGCCTCAGTGTTATTTTAATTTTCACCAGTGTAAATTCAAGCTTGATCTACCTTATTTGCCTGGTGTGTTTTTCTCATTCTCTCTGTAAAATGGAGATCTTTCCAGGAATTTGGTGGCTGTAGGTCTGGTGTCCAGCTGTGTCACACAATACTTATGGTAGAAATGCTGAATGTCATGGATTCTGCTGTCTGCACCTCCTAGCAGAGGAAGTATTAGTTTTAATGGGCAGCAGCCTATGAAATAATAAAGATGTCTATTTATTTGAGTGCTGAAGCTTAACAATGTTATAAACCACATCAGATATTTTGCCAATTTTGATACTTCTGCTTAATAAACCCAAAGTCTTTCCTGTTTAAATGTTTATGTAGGAAGGCTGAAGTCAAAATGATGTTAAAAAGGGGGGGGCGGGGGGACGGGACACTAGGGTTGTATACAGACTCCCTAAAATAATTACTCCTTTGTTATTACATTGTATGTTATTTATGCTCTCCTCTTATAATTCTGCATTATGCTCCCCTTTTTGTATCAGTACTCCCCCTTTGTGGGTCATTGTATATACACTGTAGAGTACCCCGTGAACAAATGTAAATGCATTGACTCCTGCAGTTAGGTTTTTTTTCATTCCAAAAGAATCCACAGCAGGGATAATGATTTTTCTTATTTTTCTGCATTTAATGCCTTTTAAATAGCATCTTGGTGACAGTATCTGCTTCAAACTTTCCAGACCTCTGTCACAAAGTACAGATAGTCTATTACTGTTATAGATGTTTATGTCCACTCAGTTTGCTCTGAAAGGGTGTGTAGACATGTATGCACAATGTGTGATTATTAGAAATTCTCTCCTACATTTGTAGAGACCCAGACTTTTGTCTGTTTAGTAATATATCATGGAAACAGTGCAAAGCATTACCTTGTGCATGAGTGATCCTGTAGTGTTTGTGCTGAGCTTTATATGTTTTTTTAACATGTGAAAAGAGAAGGCTGTGAAGTGCATATTTTTCATTTCCTGATAATTGTAGTAGGTAGTTACCAAGAGTGAATGAAGTGAGCCACACTTCAAATGTGCATTTTCTGTTCAGATACAATCTCTCATAGTATTAGAAGAGACCATTGCTGCATTAAATGGTACTGTTGGAGATGGCAAATGTATAGTACTCAATGCTGATAAAGAGTGGGGAGTCCATATACTGCAGAATACAGAGACTGGCATAGGAGAAAATAGAGGCGTATTAACAGAGGAATTACTGCCTTGTATTGTGATGATATATAGTAAGCAAACATGATGGAGGGACTACTTCTGACTGTTCTGTGTAGTAGGTTACACAGTTGGTAATTCTGAGCTTCTCTGATTATTTTCCATCCAAATAACTCTGCTTCCCAGATCCAGGAGGAAACAGAATTTGAGGCACTTTGTGGAAATCATAACTGCCAAAATACTGCTGTTTGAGTTCAGGTCTGACTAAAGAGAACTTGAAAAGCTGCCCAGGAGCTGCATAATTTTTCAGGGTCCAGGAATGAGGATATTGTGTGGAGAGGGTAGTACAATCTCTGTCTTAAGCCTGTAAAGATTAAAAAAAAAAAAAGTAAGATCCTCAATGGGTAAAAGGTGGCTTAACTTGTCTTAAAGTCAGTGCACCAATTTATATCAGCTAAACACTATAGTTTCAACAAAGGTTAGGCTGAGATAACTGTTTCCTAAAAGAGTCTCCATTGAGAATTAGGGTACAAATTCCTACTCTTAAAAACTTTGAGTTTTCTCTTCATCTCCTGTCTGGCAATTATAATGCTTCCACCCAAGATTTTTACTGCTGGGGTGTGGTGCAGCCTTCTACACTGAGAGCTCCTCTGGCAGGAGAAGTCTTCATTTCATTGTCCGTGTCTTTCTGCAGGGAAGCTTGTTGCAGTGCTGTGCTCTTACAGCTGGCTGGAAGATGCTGTTGCTTTAGTTCAGGCTCTCTCCCACCTCAACTTGGAAAGTAGGGTCTGTGTCCCCTTGTGCCATTTTTATTTTTTGAACACTTTTATGTGAAAAATAACAGTTAGCCATCCCAGAACTCTGATCCACATCTATAAATGGTGCAGCTGAATGATCAATTTTATTGATTTATTTTAAGTGTCTGTCAAAATGATCACGCGGTGCTAGACTATTTTCCAAACCTCCAGGTACATTACTGGACTAATGCCATTCTTTTTTTTTTTTTTGGGGGGGGGGGTGTGGCATGGATTTGTTTGAATTGCGAAGAATTTATTACATCTGTAAAATTAGTTGATTTGCTTGCACACAAGTGAAGTGCATTTAGCATGAACTTTTGAAATAGTTACTCAGGTGCTTAAGTCAGGGTGGCAAACTGTCATTTTGTGTAAATCTGTAGTGGCTTCAGTGGTACTTGCAGAAGGATCTGGCCCTTATACCTGTGAATGACACTACAGTTACAGCTCAGTTCAGCCATTGATTTCAACGTTGTGTTAATGATGGGTGGAACTGTGATTCTTTCAGCACTGTACCAGTGCAGTGGTTTCTTCTGTGCAGATTATGGGTTTAAGGCTAATCTTTTTCACTTTGCAAGAGTCTGACAATTATGATTCTTATTATGACTTGTGTATGTTAGCTATAATTTTCCTGTCCCATAGAAGTGGATGGTTTGAGTGGACACTGATCGTTGGAGTTGGGAGAGCAGATGGGTGTTGTGGAGAGGAACTGCTCTTTCCCTGAAAGGCAAAATACTGCTGATAGCTAAGGAAATGTATCTGGAAGAAAATACCACTGGGGTGAGAGATAGTGAGCACACTGACAATCACAGCAATTGATGGAGATGGTTATTTTCTTCCTGTAATGCCCTGCTAATGTGGATGAAGGCCTTGTGCTTTTTTAATAACAAAACTACCTGTCAAAGACAACACCGATGGCTACAGCCAGACCAAAACTGTTAGCAGATTTTTCACTTCCTCTTGTTTATTGTTTTCACTAAATCTTATTCGTGCTGGTCCCAATGTAAGTGAAAGGTGAAGGCTTGTGACACCGAAAACCAGAGCAGCATATCAGCAAAATGTTGTGATAAGCTGTTTCCTTCCTTTAAAATGCATAAAGCCTCGGGCAGGGCCATCTCCTGGGGTCTGTGCCAGATCCTCAGAGCCACAGGTCAGGGAGCTCTGCTTCCCCTCCCACCTGCAGGGATTCCCCCGGCAATGTGGAGAAGTCACTTGGGTTTGTTGGGCTTTTTGTTAGCACCAAAGCTTATGTATTTCCTGGAGAAACACTGCTGATACTCTGGAATCTTACTTAGTAACTCCAGATAGTATAGTTCTCATTAAAAAATTAATATAAGATACTCTCTTTTATGATATATTAATGTCTTGCTTTCTTCTTGCCCCTTGTTTCTCTTGGGAATGGAAATGAAGAAGCTGTGTGCCTTGGCCTGTAACTGCTGCCACCATGGTCTCTGAGCTTGGTGTTTGTGCTGGCGGACCTGCTGTGCTGAGACCATGTTGTTTTACACCTCACTGTTATGCAGGGAATAGCCCTCTGTGTTTGCTCAGGATATAAGAATATGAAAAATTGCTGATCATAGATCATCTCCATAAATCTTATAGACAATAAGTCATAAAGTGTTGTGTCCTTCCATATGGCAGCAGCCCAGGGATAACTTTACCAGCTGTGAGCAACAGCTCCTGGAAAAAAAAAATTCAGCTGAAAAACTTCTCCCACTGTTTACTGTGCCTGGAGTTGACACTGTGGCCTGGGAAGGCTGGGGCTGCTGGTGGTGTCACTTTTCCCTTTTTCCTTTTCTTTTATACCTCCTTAGAGTTACACTGACATATTTATTGCATGGTAAGAATTCCCTGTGCACTAATTAAAAAGTACTTTCATTTGTTAACTTCTTTGCATCAGTAGGAATAGGACAACAGCATGACAGACCATAAGGAGACCTTCAGGTATGCGGGTGTTTCATGTATCTCCCTTCCTAGCATCCCTCCTTCTGCCTCCACACGCAGTGTTTTTTTCTCTGAGGCAGCTTAAAAGAAAGACAACTGGGTTATGGCCTGGAAATTCTTTTCTGTCAATAAGAGAGGCCTGGTTAGCTTTTTCCTCTCCTGGTTTGCATATCTATAAAGGCAAATTAAAGGAGACACAGGAAGGAGTCTTACTGTCTAATAATCATAACAGGCTGTTAGATCTCTCTGCTTACAGATGTAACCAAACTGTTTTGTTGACAGCAAGCGAAACCCATGTGAAGTCACCAGGCTTTGCTCTGTGTTTGCATGTAGTGGTCACAGCTGGGATTATTATCCCTTTGCCCCTCCCTGATGTATCTCTGCTTTTATTGTCATTCTCTTGCCTTTATGACTCTGTCCACCAAAAAAAAAAAAAAGGTAAATAGTACCCAAAACTCTATCTTAATTCTCCATGGGGTAAAGCTTTAACAGAGGCACTCTGATTTACCATTTCAAAGTGCTAATGTCTCCAGACTGAAACATCCCTGCTTTATCACAGGAGGGGATGTCCCCCATGGCTGCACCAGGGTGGATGGGGATGGGGGGATGGATGGACGGACACCTTTCCCTTAGGACTATAAAAGGACCATTTTGTCAGTCCTGTGCTGGGTGCTGCTTGCAGTCCACAGCTGGGTTCTGATGAGACAGGGTTGGAAAATGGAGTTTGCAGGTGGTAGTTCTGTCGTTTTCCTACTGTCCACCCTCCAAGCCCAGAGACACAGTGTCCTATGCTCTCAGGCTGTTAGTCATTTCTTTGCTGCTCATCTGGCTGCACAAGTGAGGGGGTGAAACAACCCTGTCCATTTGTCTGGAGCTCAGCTACCACCATGGGGGTCCCTCCTGGGTCCCTGAGTTGAGAGGATGCTTTTCTGCTGTAAGAAAATGCAGCTGTCCCCTTTCATACTGAGCAACTGTAAAGTAATGCAGGATAGTGGAAAAAAGTTCTCCTGATCTTGGTAAATAAAAAAATCCCCCCCTTTGCACTTTGCAAAAGAGGAAAAGGCAAATTTTGCCTTGGTGTGCTCCAGTGGGGCAAATTTTATGGAGATCAACTGAAACTGGGTGTGCTTTCTTTGTGTCTGACTCTCACTCACGTCAATGGGACTTGTAGCACTGGTCTCACTGGGCTGCTGAGGTGTGGGATGCTTCCTGAGTATATCCCAGGCAAGGCAAACAACACTCATCTAACTGGTTATTCTTTGATTTTTCTTTTCTTTGTAGAAGCTGGTTCACGAATAAAGCAGTACTGTATGGAGGTATTGGAGTCCTGGTAATGCATGAGCCTCTTATTTTCTCCTTCTTCCACTTCTAGTAATTTTTTTCCTCTATGCACTGACAACAAATTGGTGTTTGGTGTTAGAGGCACAAATTATAAATGCATTGACCAATGTTAAGAGTCACTCTAACATTTGTCAGATTAAATCTGTTATCACTCAAGTATTATTTGTTGCTGGGTTAGATCAGGTCATATTTAAATTAATATGATGCAAGCAAGTAAACCTAATTTTGCCTCACTCTTTTTATTAAACCCTTGAATAGAAACCCCTTTGTCCTTCTTAATAAAGTGTATATATATTTTTAATTGTGGGGAGTCATCTGGTTTTGTCCTAAGCCCTCTGAGAAGAGTTCGGAAGTGTTGTTGATGGTTTGAGATTCAAGTGATATCTTAAAAATATCTGAAAGCCCAGTTAAACCAGGTTTTGGCAGGGTGCAGGAGATAAGGGAAGAGTTAGTGTTTGGGTGTGATAGTTAAGTGTTGACTAGCAAAAGAATCAAGGTTTGGACCTGAACTCTGCAAGCACTTTATTGCGTCAAAGTCTTTACAGATCCTCTTCCTTGAGGTGAGGTTATATCCTTTATAGCAACATTTGGTAGTTGCTTTAAATTATTAAAGGTATTTCATATGCTTGTAGCACTTTGAGTATAGTTTGCAAAGAGGGCTCCTGCCTGTATTCTTAAGGTAGGTTAATGATGACTTTCCTAGTGCAATGTATCCAGGACACTGAGGTTAATAAAACCCGTAGCTCTTCTTCATGACTATCATGGGATGTTTAATGTTCAGGAGTGTGCAAGATCTCAGTTTAATGTTCCATATGAAGAATAGTGCTGCCAAGCACTCATCATCCCTAGTGCCAGTGCAGGGCATTAGAAGTGCAAGGAATGGGCTGAGCACGCTTGGGAAGAACTCAAGCACCTCTGAGCATGGTCATCCTCCTCTGTAGAATCATAGAATCATTTAGGCTGGAAAAGACCTTTAAGCTCGAGTCCAACTGTAACAACTGTTGTGCTTGAGGGTTAGGAGCTGGGTCTGGATGATAGTGCTTCCTAGCTGCTGGTCCATGGCCACTGCCTGGGCCAAGGAGTATTTTGCTCAGAAGGGGCAAGTCCCAGTCTCAGTGCAGTGTAGCTGATGATTCATTCTGAGCTGGCTGGATGAAAGCATTTGTTTATTTGATATGATCTCTTTATTTTCCTCTTTCCTCCTCTCCTGCCACCCCCATCTGCGAATGGGAAGGAATTTTTTAGGGGGGTGAGCAATAATGAAAGATTTGTATGGGAGAGCAGGGTTTGCTCTTGTGAAAACTCTCTCTGAAACAAAGGAAGAAAGAAGGTGGGTGTAAGGGGGAGTTAATTTCTCCCTTCCTCTTTCCCCTCCCTCCAAAAAGAGCTTGAGACTTTAAAATAGTCCAGCATTGTTCTGGGACTTAGTGGGCTTTCCTAGCTGTGAATATTGCAGCAAATACCACAGCAATGACAGTATAGCACTGTCTGTATTCTCTCTGTGCACTGGCTGGACAGGGATTTTTTCCATTTCATGCATCATTTACAGCCTTCTGCATTGATCTACAAAGTCACTGCGTATTGCTAACACAAAGGAAAAGAAGAAAGGGAAGAGATAGGCCTGAATGACAAAGTTCAGATCTGAAATCAAGTCTCGGTTCAAACTTCCCCAAAGCATAGGTTGTGCCTTACAGTTTGCCTTGTGCTACAAAAAGGATGACTTGTATCACAAAGATCAGATACAGGTTTGAGCCAAGTTTAAAGCCCCCTAAACTCCAGAAAAATTTTGAGTTGGTGTTGTATCATAACAAGGAACTGTCAAAACCCCGGGCTGAGCTTTTGAGCTTCAAGGAGTGGTCACTGGATGTACTGGGAAATAGTTGCCATGTCTGACACCTGCTTTTCCTGTAAGCTAAAACAATGGGATATTTCAGAGTACTGTAAGGTGGTTTTACTAATTTTTGCTGTCTCCTGACCCTTTCTAATGGATGTCTTACTGAGCTGGAATAAGCAGTTGAGCAACATGCTCTTTCCTTAGCAGCACTTCCATGTCCTACTGCAGGAGGGAATAGTGATGTGAAAAGAGGATAAAAGTAGGAGAGTACAAAAGCTGGGGGAAGCAGCTGGAGTGACTATGGCAGAAGTGCTGAGTGAAAGTGTTCCCTCATGTTTCAGTCCATGCACAGTGGAGCCTGTTGCTTTTCTTTGAAAGAAGACATGGGTTCTCAGAAAATAGTTGGAGGGGTAGATCTGGTTTGCTTGTCCCATCTAGGGGGGTTTGATAGAAGAGGAATCATAAACTTGAGGAGAAATGCTGTCTTCTATCACTTATCTTATTTTCTGGATGTATCTCATATCAAAATCTCCTCCTTTGTGGTGGTAGACCTAGAATTTGCCAAAGTTGTTTTAGTTAAAAGGTAACATTTTGTGATGTTTTTTTTAAAGCTCAGTCTAGGCATGTTTCATCCACATGCAATTTTGCTTTATCATAGTAACAAGCACTCTAATCTCTCTCATCTGCTTTAATCAACTACTAGTATAATCTTGTCATTTTGGTTTTCTGTACCTTGCCATTCAGTGAGGTCACATTTCCCCTGCCAATTGCTCAAGGCTATTAGTCAGCAGCAAAGCTTATACACAAAAACCAACCCCAGTTAAAATCAGCAATGCTACAAGGTAAAAAGTTTGTCCCTGGTTGCTCTGCTGGAAGTGAGGCAAGTTCTGCAAGTTCCTCAGACAGGGCTGAGCCAGGTGGCTAAGCCAGTGGGACTGCCCAGGCTGTGATGTGATCAGCCAGCAACTTGCTTGGGCTGAGCTATCACAGAAAGGACCAACATGTCCTCTGGGATGCAGTTGGTGGGTGCACAGCACCTCAGGTCCTGAGTATCATGTCTCTGCCAGGGCAGGAGCTCTGCTGGGCATAGCCACAAGAGGAGTTGGGCCACGCTTTTATGTATTTTTTTGAGGACCTGTTGCCAAGATCAAAGGAAAGAGGCACTTCAGGTATTACAGGTAGGAGAGATATGAGGCATGTAGGCTTTTATGTGATTTCCAATCAAAGCCAATTTCCTATTTACAGCAAGAGGTAGAAAAATGTGGAGTTATAAGCTGGAAATAAAGGGGAGTTGCCAGCCCCTTTGGCAGAGGAAGCAGGAGAAGGAAAATGCTGCCTCTACATCGGTATGGTGGAATTAGCGGGAAGGAGCAAAAGGCTCAGATCCCTCTGTGGTGCTACTTGATACCTTGGTAAAGTGTAATGACTTGGAGAAATCCAAGCATCATTCTGGAGAAGTCCTCTGTCCCCCAGGTGGGCACACCTCTGGGGAATTTGGTGGGCAATCCTCTGAGGGATTTGAGATGCAATTGTTCCTCCTCTCATGTGCCAGCTGAAAGGATTCCCCACCTCCAAGAAATGGCTCTCCCCACCTGCACTGTTCCCTCTTCCTCAGTGGCAGGTGTTGGCCAGTGCGTGCACCATCAGTTACATATAAAACCCAGGAGGAGATTCCTAAACCATCCATCTTTGCGTGTTTTAGGAACTGACTGAAATGCCCTCTAAAGGTAAATCACAGTTTTCATGAGGAAGCTGAGCATGATGTTGGGGGAATTACTCGATGACCAAGAAAATCCTTTTGGCCTGTGCCTTGTCCCAGGGTCTGCTCTTCACATCTGCAATGCCTTTGTAGGCAGTTAGGTCAGTGTGTGCAGGAGCTGCCTGCTATGCTCCCCTGCCCCTGTGATCAGTGATTTGCCTGCTCCTTGGAGAGCACTGAGCTGTGTGTGAGGGCAGTTGTGTGCTCTCCCTGGGGACCTTTGGGCTGTCCTTCCAGAAACAAAAAAAGCCCACCCACCCATGAGTGCCAGTGAGTAACTGCAGTGGTGACCCTCAACATTGTGGTTCAGCAAAGATAACATTCTGGCCAGGTGTCTAGTCCTGTTATATCACATTAACAAGCTATTTTTACTCCTAATCCATAGACTTTTGGGCCCTGCAGGATGTTTTCTGCTTTTCTTTGTGGAGTATTAAAAATATCATCCAATGTAGGTCCTTCTAGATCATCAACAAATCGAATTCTAAACTTTGAGCTAAATGACTGGAACTAGGCTCTCAGGTCTTCAGATCAATTTTTGATCTCTGTTTAGGGAGTCTGTGAAAAGGTATCTTGTGCCAGATGTAACTGGTGTTTAGCATTGTGGTCATAAAAGCAAATGAGAACAATGCCACAGTCCTTACTGCCTCCCCAGATTGCTGCTGGTTACAATCACCTCAGAGCCAATATCAGGTTATGTCAATTGTTGCTGCAGGAAGTGGGACCTTGACACAAAGAAATCCCATTCAATAGCTTTCTGTATCATGATTGATTTAAAGACTGAGTATAAAAACATATTGGAATGTTCAGAAGATCCACCAAATTTATATACCCTGTTGTCTTATCCTTCCAATCAGATAAAGAGAAATCTTCTGGTGTTTGCTTCTTCCTTCATGTGTCCTTAGAGATTTAATTTGTGGTACAGCTGTAATTACCTTTTTCTCTTTACCACTACTTTGAATACAATCTCATTCTGGGTGAATAAGTATGCAACCAAACATTACAAGATTTAGTACATCTGGAATCTCAAATGATGTGGCTTCAGAATCCTGGGGAGCTTTCCTGCCTGGAAATTTTCATGTGTACTTTACTGAGAGAAGTAATTTAGGCCAGAAGAAATTTAGAGGGCTGTCTCCCTCTCAAGCCTACTCTCATCAGTGAGAGTCATCTTTTTAAAATACCTGGGCAGTAGGAGCCTAAAAGTCCCCTTGAAAGGGTTGCAAGAGGAAGATGACAGGATTTACAACCTGAGAGACAAGAGCAGGAGTCAGAATGGGGTTTTGGGTAGGTGGCTCTTCTGTGTTCATCTTTCTTTTTTTTTTTTTTAAATCATGTGTCTTACTAATAGTGGTATTATCAAGAAGAAATTATCAAACTTGATAATTAAGGCTGGCAGCCATTACTCAAAGCAGTGACCAGCTTCTCACAATCCACTAAGATTTCCTGTCTCTTTGTGCTCAGCTCCTCTCAGGTCACTTGGCCCTTGATGTATTCTGGATGAGATGGAATCACAAGTAAGTTGAGCCAGCATTTGTCATCTCGGATATCAAAATTAACTTCCAGTTAAAGAAGACACAGGGCTATTTAAACATATTGGTTTGGATTTTTTTTCTTTTTAAACCAGTATTTCCACCTCTGTCAATGACACAGACATGTTGTCACAAAAAAAAAAACCCAAACCAAAAACCCAGTAAGCAAGCACGTTTCTTATCTGCTGTAATCTAATAAGCCATCAGTGTGGAAAAAAAGGAGGTCAGCCAAATGCGGCTCCTTTCAGTTTAAAATTCTGAAAATGACTCACTCCTTATTTAGTCTTATAATGAGCTCCCGCCCACTTAGGGCAAGCTTCTAATTTCAGTTGCTCTGGCATAAATCCAGAGGGCTTCCATTGAAGTGGATGAAGCTCCTTTCGATTTACATAGCTGCAAAAGAGATCGGATCCTGGCCTCAGGCTTACACTGCTGCCCATTGTTGGCCAAAGCCTCCTGCTCTGGAACAGGAGGCCAGTTTTGGTGCAGGCTGAATGGGACATGAGCTCAGGTGTGCACCACTGCTCCCAGGCACTGGCTGTGAAGTTTCTAAGAATACTGTTCGTGTCAAAGTAGCATTGCCTTTGTATATCCCTACATACTGTGCTACCAGTCACTTCAGTTCTCAGGGTTTGTTTTTTTGTTGGTTTTTTTTTGTTTGTTTGTTTGTTTTTTAGTTCTGGGGCCCAAAGTTCCTCATAGAAGTGTCAAGTGCTTTCAAAAGTGAGCATGAGCATCACAGCTTCTCAAAGACATTTCAGTTCAGTATGACTTGGAGAGACATCAGGGGTTAGACAGAAAAGTATTGGTTAAGTAATCCTGACTCTTCTGACTTTGCTGCTAAGAGAAATGAAAGTTAAAATGTGTGTATTTTTTAATTTTTTTTCCCCCCTCTTAAAACCCTTTTGATTGTTCTGTCTTGCTTTCCTGCCTTGCACCCATTGCTTTTCTAGAAAAGAAACAAAGTATTTGCCTACATCTGACAGCAGTAATGCAAAGCACATTGGGCACTGAAACTCCTTGAGTGTTTGTGGGAGGCTGCTAAGGCTTGGTGGCAATGACTATCTGGGCCCTTTGCCAAAGCCTTGTCTTGAAAGAAGTTCTTGGACGGCTTTGGAAGTCAGTGAAATCTTGAGGCTACTCTGATTAATAAAGGTGCTTCCTAACATAGTAGAAATTGTTGATATGGAGGTCATCAACTTGGATTAAGGGACATCTACCCTCAAGGCAATAATTATGTCTGTAATAAGAGGGGTTTGAACTGCTGTAAGGAGATGAGGAGTCATGATCCTTCATACTGGAGTGCAGACTTGTCTAGGGAGGAACAGAGCTGTAAAACCTTATTGGAGAAGGACCAACTTCATCTTGTGCATCCAATGTTGTGGCAAGAAGGATGACCGGGGGAAAGTGCTGCTCTCAAAATCAGAACATTTGTGTTAAGCAGCTGTATACTTAGAACAAACCAATAAAAAAGCCTCAAACCTGAAACCTTTCAGAACCAGAGACATTCAGGATGTCAGTTTTATCCACAACATCACACCTTAAGAAGTGTGGTGTTAGCACATGGGTTTCAGCGTTGACTCAAAGGAAGATTACCACCTACTCAGAGCAGTGTTCCCTGGGCTTTTGGCCCAGCGCTGGCCACACTTGCCCTGGCTGGCATATCAAAGCCCAGCTTGTGAAGGGAGTGCTGCAGGACACATACCAGTCTCAAATATCTTATTTAATGCTGACATTTTACCTCCTGGAAAAGTGTGGTGGAGGTTACTGCCTCAGTGTGGCTCAGCAAGACCTTGTGTGAGAGGCTGTCTATAAGTGTCCAGGATGAATAGTGTTCAGGCGCTTACAAGCTTAGCCTGTCACAACCTGTTGTGATTTATTATTTAATATAAGTCCTAGAAATTATTCTCAATACATGCATTGTATAATTGTTTCACAGAAGGACTATTTCTAATCACCTGGCAGAAGTAAGGTTCAAGCTAAAGCCAGGGAACTTTGACTAAACAGGACAATTAAAATATTCTAAAGCAAATGACAGTATTTCCATTACATTCTGTAGCTTTTCATGGTGATTTTTCATGTGAATTATCTTTCTGGGCTGTAAAACAGATTGAAGATGTGTTTTATACACAGGGCCAGATTGTTAGTAAGGCTTCTGTTGCTCATCTGGCTCACTGCAGAGAGTGTCAAAAGTGATGCCGGGCCACATGCAAAGCTCCATTGGGAAATGTCTTGCTTTGGAAGCCCAGAGGTTCATGTCTTCAGAGCCTTTCATGTTGGTAGAAGAGTGAGATGTCCTGATGCTTTGGAGGATCTAGGCTGTTGCTCTTGCTGGATGGGTCTAAGCTGGAAGAAGAACAGATACCCAAAACAACTATACTTTCAGAGTTCAGCTTCTTGTATTCTCCCACTGTACAAAAAGTACTTATAACATTGTCAGAGACTTTCAGAGGATGTTACTCACAAATTTCGGTTTCAGACATGAACGGCTTTCGTGTTTATTTCATTTGCTTTTTTTTTCTTTTTCTTTCTTCCTGTGAGCCCTGGATCAATAAAGTTTTGGAAAAAAAAAAAAAGTACAAAGCTGCTATAGCTATGAGAGTTACTGCATGTGGCACCAGGTTCACTTGTTTGATGTTTTACCATGGCATCACTTGAGATACCTTTGCACTACCCATGCATATCATAGAATAACATTTCTAAGCAAAGAAGCAGTCCCTCCCTGTGGCAGATGTGAACAAAGCACTTTCAAATCCCATGTCCACTTTTATTTGTATGGTCCTAAATGCCAAGATACTCTTGAAGGAACATTTTTTTTTTTCCTCCAGAAGTATCCTGTGCTTCACAAATAAAATGAAGTTGCCATAATATTAATAGCTCTGTAGTTTTACTCATCATCTGTTGTTACTGTAGATTTTCTTTTCAATGAACAGAGCCCTGGTTTCCTACTATATATAAAGAGAAGATAACAGAGGGTTACCCAAGACTTTGGGAAAAGTTCAAGGCTGTTAAGTACCCATGAGCTGCTGCCAGTGCAGTTCTCAGTCTGCCTCACAGGGAAGGTGAGATGGCTTTTCCTGCCCAGAAACTGCCCTGAGCCATTTTGGGAGCTCAATCCAACAAGACTACGACAAGATACTGAACAAGTGTAGGTCTTTTGGGCTTGAGGTGAGATACTTTAATTCTTTCTTAACTGGGCATTATTAGATATGGACCACATTGGAAATTCCTTTTTTTTTTTTTGAACAATCCACTTTGAACCTTGCACCACTAGAAAAGCAGCTCTGCTCTGAGGTGCATCTTATCACTAATTGCTGATGAGTTTTCACCTTGAAAACCTTCATTCCCAATCCTATTACAAAGGCTTCCTTTGCTCTTATTTAGCTCTCATGCCTTTAGCTCAGTGTGAGCAGTGTTCAAATAGTACTGGAAGCCCTTGCTGGTTTCCTGGAGGCTTTTTTGAAGTGCTGCTGTCGTGCTGCCAGCTGCAATCAGTCCCAGGGCTGCAACCTACTGCCAGTGCCTCATGGTATGAAGATGGGTTAGAAACACCAATATGTATTTAAATTTAAAAAATAAAAAATTACTACTTCTGGATTAAAACTTTCCACATAGTTGATCTTTCAGCAAATAATGATCTGAAATGATGTGCCTGCTCTCCATATCTAATTGTTAATTGGTCAATCGACCTCTAACTGACTGGCATATTGCTCTGATCATCTGAAAGCCTTTTGGCACAATTTCCCCGTCTCAGGTTAGTTGCTTATACTTGTACAATCTGGTTGCAAAATGTCATTGCTCTGAATCATCGGGGCCAGTGCCAAGCCCTCTGGCATCCATGGGAAAGACTCCCTGAAATCTCTTGAGCCTTGGATGGTACTCAGGCAGTCAGGGTCTGTGCACTAAGGATGCTGCACTGTGCGCTCATCGTGCACAGCCAAGTGCCCACAAGACTGCAGACACTAATTTGTGACAGAGGACATGGCCTCACTGTTTGCTCTGATCTTAAGCAACATTGTCAGCTCTTTATCAGATTTTAATACAAAATAAGAGCAATTAATTTCTACACCCTTATCTTCTCTTGCTTATCTTATACGTTCTTGCAGAGTTTTGTTTCTCAGTTCTAGTTCCTGAACACAGGCAGTAACGCAGTTATAGTTTAGAAATCTATAATTCAAACTTCAAGACCAAATGCACTTCCCATGCAGGTCTTTTCATAATTGGTTTTTGGACTGGTCTGTTCTGTGATGTGTAATTGTTAGCAGTTGTAAAAAGATAACTCACATTTTTAAAAGCTTAACGCTTGCTCTGTGTAGATAAAAACTGTGACAAATTATGTTCCAAAAAATCATAAAAGTAGAGAGACATGTTAATAACCGAAGGTGAAGTTTCATCTGGAGGTCAGCAGGAGCTATTAAAGTGGTCAGTAATTCCAGGGTTTGTGAGTAGTGATTTGACCATATCACTTATCTACTCTGGTCCATGCTTAAGCATCTCCCTCGGTGAAAAAATAATCCACTGAGAGTAATACTGGAGGTCAGAGGTAGCCATGGAAAAAAAGCAATATTGTCAAAATAAACCTGGTCTTCAAGTACAGACATTTAAATTCCCAGTCTATTAAAATGTTTCAACTTTGACAATTTTACCACATTCTTTGGACATGTTATTTAAAATATTACTTTTCATTATATTCAGATTTAAGAAAAAAAAAAAAAAAGAGTTACAAAGATCATGGTAAAAATTATATAAGGTAAGGAATTGCATTTTATATTGTCATATGAACATCTGGCAATAAAAGGCAAATTTTAGTTCCAGAATTTCAGAGACACTAAAATGGGTCCAAATATACATAGATATAAAGTCAATTTCATGAGGAAGGAGCTGGAATTGAAAAATATCTCTGCTGTCAGCAGGTTGAGGGAATCCCTGCTGCCCAGCCAGGTTACTTGCTGCGTGGCACTGAAATGAGAGGGCAAGCCTAGATTTGCTTCTTTTAGAACAGAAATCCACCTCTAGCTTATAGGTAATTTCATGATCTTATTGATGTCTGCATGAGGGTTTCTATAGACTTCAAAAGCAGTGGCAGAATCTGTGCCCATGTAGTCCCGTGGGAGAGTTGCTGCTAGGCTGGGATTGAGGAGAGCTGTGTTTAGCTCCTGGGAACTCTGTGTTAGACTAGGGCTGTTGCTTGAAGGCATGAGACTGAGACTCAGGGTTTTGGGTTTTTTTCCTTTATCTGTCTTTGTTGTAAGATATGGGGTCCAGTTGAGTTTGCACTGCATACATACAGAATCCAGAGTAACTAAGTCTGTAGCTTCTGATGTACTCTTTATTAAACTCCTAATGTTATCTAGAATTGACCTCTCCTTTATGTAGTTATAAGTAATTATTGTGAGTAAGCTTGTCCCATCAACATTTTTTGACATGATATAGTCACTGTGTAAGATATGTTATCTGCATGTTTGTACAATACAATGAATTTGTTTGACTGTATTTTGCATATGGTGTGAGGTATATGACGGTATATTCTGCAAGGTATATTTTAGTACTTTTTTTTTTGTTCAGAAGCAACTTCCTGTGGTTAAATGATGCTTTGATATGTCATAAAGGGCAAGTGTTCAAAAGCATTTATGTAATACATATTTCTTTATCTAAAAGCTTGGAATGGCTCTGATAAATATGGATTATAGCAGGATAATTTATATGTTCAAAACATGTTCTGTCATTTACATGTAGGAGTACAATGGTTTGCTGCTGCAGGCATTCTTCTTACATATTCGGTGTACTGAAAGACAAAAGTTTACAAAGCTTAGTTTACAGCCCAACAAGGAAACATGTAGTGAGGCATGTAATGAAAATGTCCTGCTTACTTCTGTGCCATTTCAAATGCTCTCACTTTATAATACTTGAGGCAATTCAATATTATTGGTTCATACCTGTTCTGTAACATTGCTTTTGCAAGGAGATCCAGGAGAAGTGAAACCACACATCTGCATACACCTGAAACTTGGAGCAATTTGAACTTGAACCTGTCTAGTTTTTAGACAGATGCTACCCAGGTGCCATCACTGAGACATTTAGGTACATGATATAACCAATACTGTATTTATATACAATATTCATGGTGTAGGATGTGTGCCATACATAGTACATAGCAAATATAAATGCACATGACACAATTCTTGGCCTGCTGAGTATAAAATTCTGAAGCTTTTCTATTTTTGTGATAGGGGGTATAAAATGTAGTGTTGCAGTGGAAAGGGGAAAAAAACAAAAACAAAAAACACAAACAAACAAAAAACCAACCAAACAACAACAACAAAAAAACCCAACAAAACAAAAAAAACCCCCACATTATATTTTCCCCAGATCTTTTGGGGATCCATTTGTCTTTACAGAGAGATGCAAGGGATCTATTTGACTTAGGAAAGAGGAAAAATGAGTTCTACACAGGTGGTGAGACCAGCCCATGGCCCAGGCCCCTTGTAATAAGAAAGATGAATAGAAGCCCGTGTATTGCAAACTGAATTTGAGGACCAGCATGCCAAGTGTTTCAGTGGTTGTTCTTCAGCTAATATTTAACCTATCAAAGCTGTACCCTGAATGTGGAAAAGAGAGCCCACAATCTCACCAGAAGAGGCTTTCTCATCAGCCTCCAGGTATTAGTTTCTGGGAAAACCAAGAAGAGCAGCAGCTTGATTCTCTTTTGGCTTCTACCCTGTAATCCAGACAAAAAAATCAAAGTACAAGAGGCCCTACAGCCCCTTCAGAATGGTTTTAATCTGTTTGAGACCTTAGTAGGGAAGAGCTTGGGGAAATGTTTCCTCCCGAATGGATTCAACAGCACCTCAATCTAAAGTCAAAGCAATGTTCTTCAATAAATTTAGTAGAAATAACAAGTTCAGCTAGAGAATGGTGTTTTAAATTTCCCCTATCTGTTCACTTAGTTCTTTTTTTTTTTCCCTATTCTGATTTTCTTTATTATTTTTTTCCATCCTTTTGCAACAAGAGGGTTACTGAGATACAGTAACACCCACTGGTGGCAGTAATGGCAGTTTTACGGCTTCTCTTTAGCTAACCATTATCAGGCAACTCAGCACACCAAGTGGAAGGCACAATATTGCTTTAACACCCCTCTGATTTCCTTCCTCCCAGGGGGCAAATGCTCTGCAGAGAAACCTCCACACTACTGACCACAATTGCTGTAATTTGTTAGTCTAATGGGAAAAAGTACACAGACTTCTGAAAATGGAAATATAAAATAATATTGTGTGATACTTTATATAAAGTGCTTGTGCTTGGAAGTGCCTCTGGTTCAGTTGAGCTCTTTCATTGGAGAGCCTTGATAAGCTGGATTAACTCTCCTTGGTAAGAAAAGCACTTATTGAGAAATTATACATCTGTAGTTAGTTTTTGTCCTTTAAAAAAAAAAGTTCAAACAGTTGTAGAAGAAGGTGTTCTGTGTGAGAAACAAATCTGCAGGCTGAAGAATCATTTAGCAATTAAACTTGAGTTACTCTAGAAATAAGCACATAAGTGTCTCTTAGACGCAAAGTATCTGAATAAAGGGAAAGTTTGGATTTTACATCATTTATTCTTTAGAGAAACCGTGTGATGGCAAGCAACACTGTGGTTCTGCTCTGATACAGGAACTTCAGCATGTGTGATTGGTAGCAGAACCAGGAAAGGCTAAGGAGCATTCTGACCCACTGTAATGCCAGAGTTCAATATTTTAGGCATCCAAACCAAATCTGTGTTTCTAAAACAAGTATTTAGATTCACAAAGCCAGAGACTGCAGGGTTTCTGTGAACTGCTGGGGAGGAGCAATCCCAGCACAGGTTTTCATGACCATGCACCCCTGAGTCATGTGGAACTAGGCCTGTCCACCTAGTCCTCATTCTGTGGATGTGATCTGCATAATTAATTTAATTTTTTTGTCAGCTACTTTCATGTAATTTTCCCTGTGGTTTACACTTCTAGCACCTCCCTGCCCAGGGCAGCATCCAGGTATTCCATCCATGGGAAGTCCCTGTGGCTATCTCCAAAGCCATGCTCAAACTTTGATCTCTCCAACCCTTCAGGTTAGTTAGGGTGTTCATATAGCTGCAGAGATGGATCCCTGAAGAAATCTGTGATGTGCTGATTCAGTATTTGGTGTGTTTTTCCCTAGGTCTGTTTGATATGTTGTAAAGAAGCATTAAGGTAGCGGAACTGCTGTAAATGTAAACAGCAAAATTACCAAAGGGGGATTGCTGTGGACTCAGGTTTCCTTTTCACATAATTCCTTAGCATCCCCTACATAATAGACTTTAAGTTTTTCTTTTTTTATTTCTCTCCTTGAAAACAGCAAGAACAATTTCCTGGGGCTCTGGTGGGGGTGTGCCGTGGGTCCCGGGGCAGTGGGAAGTGGGATGTTGCTACCATGTGCCCTGCCCAGCTGGCAGCAAATAGCACTGCAGTTCAAAGGCATTGCTGTAGAGGGCTTGCAGAACACATGCACAGGGATGCTCAGGTGGGGCTGGCACTGGGAGCAAGAAGGCCCATCTGGAATTAAAAAAAAAAAAAAATAAATCTTTCCCTATAGCTGATCAGTAATAATAAAAAAGTGGAGTGGCTGAACAGAATATATGTTTTATTTTGAGAGGGGAAAATGAGAAATATAAACTGAGGTGAAATACCTCTGCTGCTAATTGGGCAACAAGATCTAAAGTTTAATAGCTGCAGAATAATCACAGGGCTATCGTAACTGCCTGCAGTTTTTTGAACAAGAGTCTTGAGTTTGCATGTTGTGAGTTATTGGAAAATCTCTCTGCCATTAAATGCTTTGATGGAAGATGTACTTAAGGTCTAAAATGAGCACAGGAAGCAGAAGAACTAGAGAGCACTGCTGCAGGAGATGCCTGAAAGATAGACGGTATCATGTCATATGGTATTTCATGCCTTAACTAGAAAATGTGTAACTGAGCCAAATATAAATTAGACTGGTGAGTTGCAAGATCTTAGCAACTTCCTAAGCCTAGTTCAGGTTCAGGTGTTTCAAAGTTCAAACACAGCTTATCCACTTTGTGCTTGAATAACAAGCTGAACTGGAAAGATATTTCTTCCAAGGCAAGAGGCTCTTTTGCTGTGGTTGGAGGCTTTTCACAGGCTGGGCAAGAAAAATGGCAGAGAATCAATCTTTCTCTGGTTCATGCTAGAAACTTATTCACCTACAGCTTTCTGTGGAGGAGTAGTCATAAGAGTAAAAAAATAAATAAA